>CAMPET010000124.1:146297-175906 GCA_946803715.1 Beroe ovata
GTGTGTGTGTGTGTGTGTGTGTGTGTGTGAGTGAGTGTGTGACACACACTCACTGTGTGTGCGTGTGCGCGTGTGTGTGCGTGTACGTAAGTGTACGTGTCGAATCTAGCTCATCATTATTCTTACAACCCACATTTCGTGGGAGCCTCTATTCCGAGAATTCAGAGCGAGCGAAATTCGCTGAAAATGAATAATAAAAGAATAAAGGTCTAGTCCTCGCGCTATGAATAGAATTTAGCAGACATCAAGAGCTCATGTGGGCCATGCGAGCGCACGGGGGCTTCTGATCATCACCTGTACAAGCTTACTCGGGGCCCAAACAATCCTTATCTACTTGCATAATGCAGGAGAATAAAACAGATTCTCCGTATTCTCAGAAAGACCATCCCAAACACATGAGGGACCAGATTCACACACATTTATACCACATTTAGAATCTGGTCTCTCGTACATCACTCACCTCCCGAAAGAGGAACACATTTGCTGCCGAAAGGATATCCTTCACCGTGTCAGCCTCAATTGTCAGTTCTGATGTGTAGCAGTAGTCGATAAGACGCGCAAACGCTTCACTACTAACACCTGAGGATTTAGATAGATGAGGTTAGAAACACGACCAATGACAGTCCATAGGGATCCATCAGAGGATAGCAATAAGTATCCAGTTGACAGTGCGATTGAGAAATAAATTATGAGAAGAAAATGGGCTCCACTTCGTATAGTAGCAAATAACGTTATTCAATTTCAGTATTACCCTTGATTGGAACTTGTCGGGCTGAAGACTCCATCATGCCATTGTTGAACATGCACTGGAAATACTCGCTGTTAGCGCACAGCACGGCCCTGTGAGCCTGTATCTCCATTTCCCCACACAGAAACGTTATGTCGCATAACTTCTCGTTCTGCAAAATTACGGGTGACCATGATAAACTGAACATTAACATTTAGTACAGATGTGTTAGTAGTATATAGTTTCTATTGTACACCTCTCCCCACTCCCCATGTACACGTCAGCGTGACCATTTTAGTGAAGTCGCTGAGTGAAGATTAATGACAACAACATCAAATTAATTGATGTTTGTGCAATGAGTTTGATGAAACGAATGACTGACGAGAATTTCTCAGAAATTAATATTCAAGCGAATATCATGCTATAGTGTTCTCAACTGTTTGTGAGACACAAGATAGCCAGATGATGATAACGAAATTTAGACAAAATTATACATAGTAACACACAGACAGACAACTGTGAACAATGAACATACACCCACATCTGTGAACATACCGTTCTGAGACAGTTAAGGTTTTTCAATACTATCTCTGGATGATTGCTATTCTTGTAGTATCTGACCTCTTCCTCAGTTTGAGCCATACTGACATTCTAGTTGAGAATATAGTTGGTCAGGACACGTAGTGCGAATAAAGTCAATCACGCTGAGTTAGGAATATCATATCTAGCATAAAGATGAATATTCAAATTCAAATAGTGCAGAAAGGTAGAGGTCCCATGAGGTGCATTGTTTGACCTGTTGTTGAAGATTTAGCACGTCTGTGCGTCACAACATCATTTTCTTCGAAATATAGCACAAAACATTCACTTTCTCAAGATGTCTGACAAAGCATTCATTTTCTAAAGATTTCTGACGAACATCGACAAGCATCAACTTGCTGTCCCTAGAATTTGTTTCTCAACAATTCACTCATCGGCAAACCAGCTTACCAAATTAGCACTAATAAACACTATAATTAGCACTAATAAACAAAACTGTGTAATCCATCGCAAAATCGTGAATCATTCACGGACTACTTAATAATTACTATAGGCATCTACTTCTATCTGCATGCTTTTCTATGAATCATACAAATGTCTTGAAATGGGCACAACGTCGTCAACCGTGAGGAGAAATCTTTTACATCCGTGTTAAACCCCGGTAAACCGTTGAGCGTAAAAACGTACGTGCGCGCGCGCTCGTTTAGACGACGCGCCGCGCATAAACTGAAAAAACGCGATTTTGATCAGATGAGTTTTGATGCGCGTTCCTGTAAAATTTAGAGAAGACCCTTTCGTCAGGTGTCACCGAGAGACACATAGCACAAAGGCGTTAATTTAAGGCAGAACACTACATGAGCATATACTGGTTGAAAACTGAAGTAAACTGTTATGTCAAATCTAAAATGCGCCATCAAATAAAAAAACGAGGCAGGGACAGAAAATGAAGCATTGGATGGTCATTGATTCCTCGGTGTAAAATAAATCTATTTCTTGGTGTAGAATCAATTTGCAAGCATGATTGACGTCAAGACAAATTATAATTTCAAATTCCGGTGACTAGCTTCCAAGTTTCAACTAACAAGCGATGTTCGATAAATCTTCAAAATAAAAAGTAACGGAATTGTTTCTGTCTTGGATTAAATTCATTCTATAAAAAACGGTGTTTAAACATAAAACTTTCTGACCCAAGCAAATAATTTTTATTCAAGGACCCAAGCAAAGAATTAAAACAATTTCAAATAAAAATTCATGCACACTTCAAGGTAGAAAAAAGGAATATTCAAAATCAAACCTGCGAAGCACAATCGTACTTCGGATTTAAGATGGAGGGTTAAACTTGTTAGCAGCTATGGCAGCCATAATTTCCTTATCTTCAGCTTCAGTGGGTCCACAAATTGTGTTCCACGGCACAGAGACGTCGATTTTGGCAGGATATTTCAGTCCTGGGAATAAACTCATATCACCCTTGTCCCTAACATTTGTATTAAAGGAGCAATGAGGATTGAGGACCTGAATTGAAAGTGAGGAATGAATATATTCGACGGCAAAGAGTTCCTGTCTAACCGAGATTATCCATGAGGTTGATGAATTCGTCCTTTGTCTTCGTTAGACGGAGATTGTACAGCTTCTCCTCTCTCACTGATGTCTGTGTACGCCCTGTCATCATAAGTGTGATATTGGCAAAATCTTTTCACTTGTTCAAGGTTATCAAAGTTTGGCGAAACAAAGCTATTTCTCTGCAAATGATCGCTACCATGAATCAAATATAATAGAAGAGTCCAAGCCAAGGACATAGCATATTTATCTGAGTGTAAAGACCTTGATAATCATGGGCAGGATATACACTGAAATCCTCCGGGAGACTAAGGATCTTCTCGTGCACAGACTTGTAGAGGAGCGACGGACTACCCTCTTGGAAGTCCGTCCGGCCGCAGCCTCGTATCATGAGCGTGTCACCTGCCATCGGTGACGCGTGTCATAACACTGTGAGGAAATTGGCAGGGGCGTCATCACGTGGTATGTCACGTTTTTTGTCACGCGTTGTCATAGTTACCCGTGAGGCAGAGCTTGTGATCGTGCAACACGTACGTCATGCAGCCAGATGTGTGACCTGGGGTGCTACGAGCTTCCAACTTCAGATTTCCTAGGCAGATGAGGTGAATGACTCCGTTATAATGAAACACGTTTTTTGGAACATCGATACATCGGTTTAAGAAAGAAACACTGACCTATCTCAACAATGTCATTATCGTTAATGAGCAGGTCTGCTTTTGCGCCCGAAGCCACAGATATGACACTCTGGCACTTTGTCAAGCTTTTCAGGGCACCAGTACCTAAATTTGTTATGATCTTGCGAGATTCCTTGGCGATTACCGTTCACCGACCATTCACATCACCATATTCAAAATGTTCGATATCACATGAACACGTCACGACTAGTTGGGGTCAAATATAATCTCAATATATCGCACGTGAATCTCAATTAGCTGATTTCAACCTGTCACGTGATCGGCATGAAGGTGTGTGTTCATTGCATATTTCAACTTGAGGTCCAGTTCAGACAGAATTCCCACATCTCTGCTAACTTGTTCATAAACTGGGTCCACAATCGCTGCTAGACGGGTAACCGCACAGCCTGAACAGAATAGTCGTGTGGCAATATGAAACAGGTGTTTCCAATAATCACACGATTGGAAATGTTCATAATGAAGTAAAAGATTGATCAGGTCTCCTGACTCTCACCTACCTATAATGTAGGTGTACGTGCTGCTGGTTTTATCGAATAACTGTCGAAACACTAATCCTGACATCCTAGAATGATGACTATCAACAGAGTCAAGTTTGGTCGCTGAGAACGTGCAATTCAACGTGGGAAAAACTGAAAGACTACATTTCTGCCTTGCATCACGATGGATAAAGTACTTATAGTCAAGAGTTTTCCTGACCCCTTGAAGAAGCAAATACCTAACATACGTACTGAGGAACCGCGGCTGTAGGGGACAAATAAAAAGAGAAGAGTCCTTACATGCATTAAAAACAAATTTGATTTTAACATATTAACATGCATCAACTTTTACACTGATCAAAGTCTCCTTCGATCCACAAGTATGATCAGCACGAATCTCAAATAGAGAGAAGATTTGGTGAAAATTTAGCACTAAAAGATCATTCTTACAATTCAATAAAACAAAATATTATACACAAGATACATAGTGATATGCATATTAAAGACATCACATGACATTGTATAGATACATGCTTAGATATATAAAAGGTTTTTAAACCAACTGAGAGCAGTACCTAACATAACCTATGACCTATTGGTGGATAGACAGAAGAGTCTTCTGAGAAGACCCTTGGATAATGTATATCATAGTTAGAAGACAGATGTATAAAGAGAACTTAATACTTAAATAAACAGAAATTATGGTCATTCATGACACGCGATCATTTATGATCAACAGATAAAAACATACCAATTCAAAAGAAAAACAGTCAACACTGGCCATTTGATTGGCGATCATACTAATTCATATAACTCTAGTTAATAAATCGTAGAGTTTGCATTCGAACATAAAACGCTTCGTAACGAAACTTTTTTCAAACTAAGTCACAAAACTTCTTGATAAGAAACGGAACACGACAATTATTTTGACCACACGAGTACTACTGAAAACTAACTATAGTACTTACTCTTACGTATATAATGATCTAAGTTATCAAAATGCCCCTCATAAGCTCTTAGCCCTATCAAAACATCAGAACAGCAAATTTATTCATTGGTTGATTTTTCACTGAGTTGCTAGGTATCTTTAAAACTAAAACCTGGAAAAGATTCTGTCTCGTCTTATACTTGAAGTTGAAGGAAGTATAGGTATAATTCTGCATACGCGCAATTACTGCCAGCAGCGGTTTCATTCTTCAAATATCACTATTCCACATTCCATGCAAATTTCTGTGTATCCCTATTCCACATTCCATGCAAATTTCTGTGTCATTTTGTGTGATGTGACTGAATCGCGAGATACTCAATAAATTATCCCCTCCTGTTAAATCTATTTATTCAGGCGCACCCGAAATGAATCTGTAGCGCACGCGTTTGAAATGAATGTGACCGATATCACGGGTTAAACCTTATTCTCAACACAAGCGTTCAGTAGTCTTACTTCTTCGAGTTGATGGCTCAGAAATCGCATCAAATACAAGATCACACGAGATCACACCATGAGATCACGTTGCGGGTTATTTGTGCACCATGTGGGTCGGATCGAGCTCGAAGGTTGAATGATGAACGGAGGAATTTCCCTGGTTTGTCGACCTGGGCGTGTTTGTCCCCGTGTTTATCGACCCCTGAGCGGTGGGAGGTGCTGCAGCTGTGGGATGGTGACCCGATATCTGGATACGACCTTCAATCACCTCTTGTATCTCATTCAGGGTGACCACGCCCACTAATCGACCTGGGGGATGGGACCATTGCAATGTGGGAGTGACGACTATAATGAATGGAGTGGAGGGAGTGTGCGAGTATGGTCTCTCGGAAAACAATAAAGGGAATTCTGATCATCTTAGGAGTAAAATCTTAAATCTTGGGCCATTATCATAGAAATCAATGAGCGATTATTGGCTATTTTAAACCAATCCAAAAGCATGACTTACCGATACTTGTGATGTAAGCATGACTGACACTCAGCAGGCCGAATAGCGTGTGACACTTGTAGATACTTGTAGTTTCCACCAGTTGAAAGGGGGCACCATCCATTGGACACTTGGAAAAGTCCATCCGAGTATCCAACTGTTTCTCATACCACACGTTGTAATCTGGCGACAGAGATTTTGGAAGATGGGAGAGTTCATAAATAAGTTGATTCGAGTTTTCATAAAGAGATTAAAAGCAATGGTTTGATGAGAAAATCCTGTTTAGTTTGTTTGTGATATGGGGCAGTGCTCTAAAAGTCAAAACAACCATGAATTTTCTTATATTCGAAATATTCAAACCATGTATAAATCAGCCAGCTCTACTTGTTCACATTATCGCGCGCATACTTATATTTATCCCAAAGCTCAAGCGATGATATTAGTGCTGCTCCACGAAGATAAACAATCAATTAATATAAACAATTATAGGCACGAGCCACGACACTTCAAAAACATACTGTCTGATTCATCGAGAAATTGGTTTAGATAACCCATGTTTCAAGAGATAACCTATGTTTCAAGAGCGTGCTTATGTTCTTATTGAAAGGGTATTGAAGTCAATCTCGACTCCTGTCATATTGGTGGCTTCCAAAACCATTGCTCTGTGCTTGTCAATTATTTTTGAGGTATATCTAGTAACTGATGGAGAGAATTGAAACAGGTCAACAGGACTCCGTGAATAGTAGGAAGCGTTGTGCGCTATACTGCAGAGTGGACAAAGGAGGGACTTTTCAATATCAAACATGATGGTGTCTTTCTTAAACTTTTGCTTCCACCTAAAGTAACTGTTGTACAGATCTTTGTCATTCGCTACTTTCAAGATATACTTGGCAAGATCAGCTATGGTATCAAAGTCGGTGACACGGATATAACTCCCTGGGATGGCTAACTTTGAATAATCCGCGCCACCCTGAACAATTGGTATCATGTTTCCTTCCAGTGCATTTCTCCAGTATTTTTCTGTTATGTATTCCTCTGAAAAAGCATTCTCGGCTGCAAAGTAGAACTTGTAAACTTTTCCTGCCTCTCTCCAACTAACAGTCTCCTCAGTCTGTGGAAATCTTTCAGGAATTTTGATGAGGTCGTCCCGGTGGGGGAAATATCCTTCACATCCACCTGCGACATGGATCGTGACACCATACTTTTCCAGCAGATACGCTGTCTCCATCCGCTGCCTTGTGTTATCGTCACAGTGCGACACAGCCCAGTAAACCATCCTTGTTTTGCCTTCAAAGTAGTTGAAATCTGTGGGGGGTCTTGGATCGCCCACGGAAAGGGGCAAATATCGTCCATAAGGGACCACAACATCGCTATTCGATTGATAACTAGCGGTTAAATCGAACTGATGGTTATAAATTTTCAAACTTGGGCGAATAAGGGGACCTTCTACAGTGTAATAGACGAAGAGTTGGTGACCATCTGATTTCTCGCTCAGCAATTTCAAGATGATCTCTTCCTGCACATGACCGTTAACAATAACTACATCAGCATCAGCTAATTTTTGTCTTTTCTTTGTAACGAGACAGCGTTTTTCATGAGAGCAACTAGTTAGGAAGTCCTTGTTCTGCATCGTCCATGTAAAAGTTGGACCTCTTATGGTCCCTACAAATAGAATAGTACATATTTCGCGAGGCAGCTTCTCCTGGCTCGATATGTGATGATCCAGAGTGACGCCGGACTTCTGCAGCAATATCATGCAAACTAGCACACGAAGGAGGAGGAGGGTGATTGAAACAGCAAAAAATACTTGGACTGTCTTACCCATGTTATATTATAGCCCTGAATGGATCAGAATTACCGGAATTATACAAAATATTATACAGGTAAAAAATGACTCTGGAGACAGAAGCATTCAAAGAAAATGCACTTCAATTCGTCCAGACAAGCACTGAGCATCAAGAATGACATGCATATTCAATGCTCATCAGACAAAATGTGTTGATCACTGTGTAAAAATTGAAGTACCGCCTCATCCAGCAACATCTCCTCAAGAAGCACTGATAAAGGAATGATATCGGAAATATCAATGTTTCGCAGTCCGTTTCAGCTGGCGACAATAATAGAATCACATCGAAAGCTCTTTATTTAATAGCATTTAAAACTCTGCTGTGCCGTATCTTCATCCCAAAGTTTAAACTTGCTTCCTAAAATATTCGACCACAATTCTTTTATTACGTAGGTACAACAATGATTAGCGCTGTGATGAAAATCTTGCCGTTAAAATAATCCTTTCGTCCTTGTATATATATCCTTTATATCTGTTTTCGCCCCACGTCAGGCGACTGACCATCTTCTGTCTCAATAACCATGATTTATGACAAGCCACGTCTTATCACTTTTCATTGGGTACTATACATGGGCTCTTGGGCCCTAGCAGTATAGAACTTAAACTCATTACATGTGGTAACTCATTGAAAGCTAATTGTGCATCAGAGTTTGGCGCCTCATTAAAAACTCTTGATACCACACCTAGAGACACTCAGCACTCATTATAAGAAGACTCACCACCCATAATTGTTGACAGTAAGTGCATCTGTCGATCAGACGAACAAAGATTTGAAAAGTTCGTCAATAACGCTAAATAAATCTCTCAACCGGTTACCGGAATGATGAGACTAACAACTTACCTTTATCTGACACTCCTGCTGGTGTCGGTCCATGTCCACCTGGAGACACAGCTGCAACTGTCGGCTCGCCCTTTCCCGAGTCGTGATGCTGCGAGATTTTGAGTTCTTATTAGAGCGTAAAACTCAAATGTAAATTCAGTTTGAAATATTTTGGGCATTTTTTCGTACTTCGTTCAATGTACAACGATAGTTGCTAAAGTTTGGGCCTTGGGGAGTTAATTCTACCGAATGTATGGAAGGCTGTTTACGGACAACCAGCGCTTTATCTAGGTAGCCCATGCGTGCTTTTTGGGTTGGGGCAGTCATTAGGCATACTGCACGATTCTGAGTTTGCTTGCAGTCGGTATTTGATCATAACATGCTTTGATTGGGAGTTCTAATAGAAGCATGTTGAGTTCATGAAATAATGGTCAAAGCTCAGGGCAGGCGTTCATTGATGGATTAGGTAGTCGATAGGGGCAACTAACGGCAACCTTCCGGTGGTCGGTGATGCTTATGGCAGTTGAATCTGCGGCAACCTCTCGAAGTACCAACATAAGTAAGTTATAACTATCTATAAGTGTAATCCTATACAGTTTCAGTTCCAGGTCTAGCAATTCTCAAAAATCTCTAACATACCCGAGTTATGCTACCGAAAATAGCAGCCTTGTTGTCGACAACTGGCCGATCACCATACTTCTCTAAATCCTTCAGGTCACCGTAGGACACGCACGGTGATTGCAGCTGAAATCATGCTGTGAAAATGAGTGATCATACACCGGTGTCAGAACTTAAATAACATAATCTGTCAAACCGTGTGCACTTTCACTGGAATAATCTGTTATAAACAATTAATAGCGGCTGCTGAAGTAAGAGACAATGATTGTTTCATTGAAACGGTTAACAACACAAGGGGGAGTAACTGGCAAAGCTTATTTCATAAGACCAAACACACACGCTGCCACTGGGATAGGTATAGCACACAAATAGCGCTGATGTAATTCAGAGGAAGGGGAGGAAGGGGGAAAAGGAGTTAGAATCGAGGGAAGCAGTTGTCGCACACACAATATATCTGCAATGAACATTTCAGCAGGGAAACGCGTTGTCAAACCATGGAACAGAATTCTGGTGGAGAGGGCGGAGGGGAGCTGTTGTCTAAATATCCAAACTAGGATATAACATGGATAGTAAGAAGATCTGAATACAAATGGATTTTCTTTGGGTGGAGTACGATTGATTGTTACTAGTGAATTCAAGTGAATTACCCGGTAACAAACGGGAGTCGACAGTTGGTATAACAACTTACCAACAAGTATGATTTTATATACCTGGTTGTATCGTAGACATCTATCCAAAGCTTGCTCAAGGAAGACCCTCCTGATTGAGCCCAGGAATGTCATGTTGGCGGAGCTGTCCACAATCGGGAACGAGCGATAGTCCGTCGTCAACAACATCTCTTGGATCTAATAAAGGTAGGGTTCTAGGTACCTATTTACGTGAGAATGGACAGTTTTGGTACACTTTGGGCAGTCCTGCCTTGGGGCATCAGATGTGCCTATAATAGGCGGATAATTTCACACTTTCCGTAAGATATCCTTACCTCTCTCACCGTTGACTCGTAACTACAAAATATGATATCTGTTCTCATGATATCCTTGACATACTTGTTCACTAATCTTGTGTGTTTTGTTATCTCTGGCAGATATGGTAGCTTCTTTATCTGCAGAAATGGGGGAGGGTGTTAATGCACTAACAAAGCTGGTGGATAAAGTGATGTTAAAACGAAATAGTGCTAAAGAAGGGTTCAAAAGACCTGTGCTGTCAAGTGTCAACGACAAAGTGGTATCAAAGAAGGAATGGACAATCGTGTCAAGGTAGAAATTGCCTTAGGACTTAAGTGGTGTCAACTTGGCACCTTTATTAACCGAACCTGGATGATACTATCGTAGATACTGGGCTGTAGCCACTGGGCTGCCGCATTGGCAATCAGCACGGCTATCATAACGGGAATGATATGGGAGATCTGTCCCGTGAGTTCGAACACAATCACACTCGTGCTGATGGTGTGAGTAACCGCTCCCGAGAAAGCGGCAGCACCCACCACAGCATAGCCACCTGACAAGAAGGTTATGCCCGGATTAGATTGGGGAACAACATAATGTAATGATTTTAAATGGCGGAGAAATTGTGCGAATGATCCGACTTCTGAATTCCTGACCCGGTTGTATGAACATGCTCGTAGCTCCCTCGTGAATTCCGTCAGGGAACCAGGAAGTCATGGCTTCACCGAGGAGTCTTCCGTAAGCGGCTCCGAGCACGAATATGGGGAAAAACACGCCAGCAGGAACGGGGAGGGAAACACAGAACGCTGTCATGATGAACTGGAGTGGAAATTGATGAAGGAGTAAGTAAATAAGGAGTAAAACTTCTCAATGTGACATACAAATTCAAATTGAAGATGTAAGGAAGCGAATGCCGAATGATCTCGAATGTCCATTCTCAATAACAGGCACTTTCGTGTACTGCTCTCCTGAGAGTCCCTGATTTGAATTTTACGTGAAAAAATAGGCCAGGAACTCATACTTTTAGTATGCTCTCTTTGACTCTCGTTTTTGGTGTCGGTGTGTCCCATTGATTTTTGTTGTGTTTTCTTCCCACAGGTTTGAAATCGCCATTTGGGCGTGGTTTCACGGCAAGTATGAACTTCAAATGATCGCAAAGAGGGTTTATACTTGTAGAATGAGAGTAGGAGAGATGATTTGGTTGAAAAATTATGTCGTCAGTGTCAGTAAAGTCCTCATTTGAGACCCTTGAAAGCGAAGTATATAAGTGTGGAGTCACTCATTTCACTTTTACCGATACTCTGATCAGAAATTCGAAGAAGTTTTTGGCCTATTTCCATAGCAATATCACGCATCCCCATGTATTTTTGGACGCTGAATCGAATCCCGTTTCAAAACAAGCAAAAATGGAATGCAGAATGATAGTGATAAGAAATTCTTCTATCGTAGTCCTTACCTGGAAAACAATGAAAAATAAGAGCGAAACGAAAATGTTTGGGTCCGCCCACACTTGCTTTATATCCTCATCTGTCGTTATGCTCCAACTTTGATCACTGTAGGAAGGAAACATCTTACAACATAAATAAGAAACCCTCCATTTACTTAACTTTTCATTCAGTTTCAGACGGAAAAGTGTAAGTTGGATTAATAAAAACCTGAACATATGCTGGAGACTGTCTTTTTGTGTAAGTTTGCCGCCCATGTAATGACCCAACCAGTCCGGGAACGAAATGGTCATTACCACCAGAGTGGTGATAAGAGGATAAACAAATCTGAAAGTGGTCGTCTTGGAGTGGTTGTCATGGTGTATTTGACATGGCGTGGTTGTCATGGCGTGGTTGTTATTTGACTTATTCATTTAACAGTACAAATACAGTAACTACTGTAACTGTATTTGTTACAAAAAGAGGAATCATTCAACCACCCAATCCTCGGATGAAAAATCCCTGACATCAATTAAGGCATGCAGTAACACAAGTGGACAATGGACATTCTAACTTGTTTTTGTGGAGGAATATCCTGTGACCATGATTCCGTATCAAGAACACTATCTTTTTGTGCATGAACACAAATGAAGCCCCTCCTAAACCGGCTAAGAGACCTGGAGCAGCAACGTTACAGGTAAAATCACTTCAAATCATCGATGTAAAGTATACGATTGAGTGATGTAAGGACACTCACCCATCAGACTGAAAGCAACAAGCTCTAACGGATCGAATGGGAACTCCACACTGAAGTTGGTTGGGTACAGAGTGGTGATGGTGGCCTCATTCGATATCCACACATCCATCATACGAAACACAAAACTGCCGCAAACCGCTGTGAAGAAGCCACGCCAGTAATTACTAACGGCAAAGTAGGTCGATGTAACCTGGAAGAATATTGACATATTTCTGAGACACGTTTGAGAGAGACAGTTGAAGAAAGAAGGACCGAAGTGGGTGAAGAAGGTGAGTTAGGATCAAGGGATGATTCTCACCTCTATACTGAAAAGCACGCCACCAATAGGTGCAGCGAATGTGCAGCTCACTCCCACGGCACAAGCAGCTGCAAGCATCTCCACATTTCTAGTCTCATTCGAGAATATCCTCTTGAAACCCTGAAATTGGAGAGGTTCACTACCATGGGTACACTGTCATACTGCCATGATGGATTCTGTGAATTTATAGAGGACCACAAATATGTTTCCGAAATATTCTCATCAAACCTTAACATTCTGTCCCAATAAGTTGGACATGATGCACGCAATATGGACGAAGGGGCCCTCTTTCCCAATGGGCAGTCCGCTTCCCATGGAAAAGCATAAACCTATGACCTTGCTGACCAGTGTCTGCCACGTGAGGTAGTTGTGAATCACAATTCCTCGGAGAATGGTCTTCATCTCGGGGATACCAGACCCAACTGCGTTCTGAGATATAACCTAGGGAGGAGAGGTGTTATCGTACAATCAAAGTAAAATTGTTGTGATCCCCTAAGTACCAGTTAAAGGAAATTCTCCCCATTTTGTGAATCACGGCGCTCTCATGGATCGATTCATGATCCTTATCCTCGATTCGAATCCTCACCTGTACTACAGAAACGCTGAACATGATGCAGAGAAGGGGATAGAGCGTCCAGAGGAGATATCTCAAGAACCCATTATCTGTGAGTTCATCATAGAAAAACACGTGTGTCTCCTGGACAATGAGTTACCATGGAGATTCGTTGTTCATGTTTTAACCAGATATTGATCCATCAGCAATGATGAGAGCTGAATAAATGAAGTAATAATTCAGGACCTCACCTGCAACTTCAGGATACAAAAGTCCATTGCAAATGAGATGAGGGCCATACTGATCCCGAGTAGGAGACAAAACAGCCAATCATCGCCGATGGTGTCAAGGACATAGTATTTCCACCAGTAGGAACACGATCGCTTGCACGTTCCTTGTCCTTCAACAATGTCTAGATCCTCTAAATTATCCTGGGAAGATTCAAAATATGTAACAAACTAAATTACGAAACAGGAAATGGAACAGTATTTTGCATTTTCCTAAGTGTTCAATATGAATGAACTATGATTTTATCTTATTTTTATTTGGAAACCAAAGATACCTCATTTCCCATGAAACAAAATATAAAACCTGGACGTCCAGCCTAGTTCTCAGCTGGGTCATCTGATGTCTGGCGAGACTGTGCTGTCGTTCCATCCTCTGTGGCCCATCTTCTACCTCCTCCAACTCAAGAATACCTTCAGTGTCTTCTGCCTGGCGGTATACACTACAACACATAGACTTTGATGAACGTGGTTTTTAATATCTAAACGTGATTACCAACACGTGATTCACCAACAACCAGGACATAATTTTGGATACGTCCCCATCAATTTTAACTTCCTCTATTCCGAGATACACTCACGTGATTCTTGTATCGTGGCATGACATTATACTCTTAGGATGATTGCGACTTCACCGATTTCGTTTTGCTAACTATCATCTGCAAGGGGCCATGTATTCAGTAATCATAAACCTGAATGTACATGCCTAGGGGAACATAAAGGAATTATTCCATAAGTTACTACGATAAAGTAGAAAGGTTCAGAATATGAAAATTTCACAAACAGAGGCAGGAACAACGAGACCTGTACTCCACAGAACTGATAAACACGACAACAAAGTTTAGAAGGGTTCATGTTACACTGCAACAGGACGGAGGACTCTTGGCAGTTTATGCAATTTTATAGGTACGGCCGTGAGAGCCAAAAGAAACTAGTTTTTGAAGTGTAATATCTAATTTGTGCTTTGCATTAATTTGAGAAGCTTGGGACGTTTCTTTGCACAGATAATACACTTGATGAGCATTCTCGAATGCGAACAGATTGCCACAAACGTACCCAGTTCGTGCATATGAAGATAAGAGCAAACCAAAGAAATAAAGTTTTTATTAAAACATTGAAGTAATAAATAACAGCAATCAGCACCAAGTAAATAAACCACAGAAATCCAACCAGGATATTTTAAGAAAGCCGACTATACAACTAGATTTCAGCAGCCAATAGTTTCGGGAAAACTTTGCTGAACATACTGGAGTAGGTCATAGTTTGTCATTTCGATACGGCCTCTCAGTATGTTAGGTCCCAAGAGCAGGGACAGGCTCTGAAGACATTCAACCGAAGCTGCCCGGAGCAGGTTCATATCTGATCGGATGCCATAGAAAAGTCCGTCTAAGAAATCATTGATAAAGGGTTTAACCTTGTTTTTCGTTAATCTTCTGAATATAACGGGCAAACATTTGTAAATTGTCTCAAGGAGATTCTTGTGATGATTGTAGTTCCGTTTGAGGGTAGCAGCTGATATTTTTGAAAGTAAAGGTAAGAGGTCAGGCCGAGCAATGTCTAGATTAGCAAGCTCCATGAAAAGTCTCACAGCACCGTCAGTTTTTTCCCAATGCTGAGCTGGTCTCTTGAAGTGATGGGATGCTGAACAACCTCCAGCGCCAGGTGCCGTTCCTCCTCGACCCATTTTGGGAGCTAAAGATCCACAGGAGTACATGACCTGATTTGTATGAGTTGGATCATCGGCCATAGCCACACCGAATTCAGTCGGTTTCTTGCTGAGATTCGAGAACTGCGAACTACACTCCTCCTGGTTTTGAACAGAATCTAAAAGAGCGGAGAGCCTCTCTGTTACATCTGCTAGCAGTCTGTCGGGGTATGCACCGACAACTTTTGCTAGTTCTGCTGCCCCTCCTTGACGAACAGATGGAATGTTGTCCTCTAGATTCATGAAAAACAAAGGCATCAGTCTATCAACATATCCCGTGGATTCAGTGGAGAATACAGAGACGAAGTTACCACAAGCTGTACAAGCAGCATCTCGGACAGGCCAACTATCATCCTCAAAACACACAAGGAGTCCCTCAAGAAGAACTGGAACATGCTTCTTGACAGGATCACTACCCACCTTTGTGGCCAACTCAGCAATACAAGCGCATGCCGCCTCCCGAACTGCGTGGTTATCGGCCTCAGTCTGCTTTATGTAGAATGGAACGATAGATTTCAGATGTTTTTCAACTGCAGACACACCGCTCACACTAAATAGCATCCTCCAAGTAGCTTGACAGTGCAAACGCACACCTTCAGCAATGTAGTAACGATTGAGGCAGAGAGGCGGAAGGAGCTGTGGGTAGTACTCATCCCTTCCACTCTCAGGAATCCCCATTAGAAACGCTCTGGTGGCAGAGCAAGCAGACATCCTCACTTGTGACCAATTATCGGACAATCCAGCCTCTAATGCATCCGCAAATCTTGTACCTTCGCTCCAAATATGCCCCTTGGTTTCGGCAGCTTCATTCAAAGGGTGAATTGATACAAGAGCAGAGCAAACCAGATAACCGGTCTCCCTCACAAATCTGTTTGTATGCTTGAGGGAGCTGAAAACAAGATCAAGGAGTTCCTTGTCGATACAAGAATCAAAATCTGAGCCGGTATTCAGTATGATAGCTTCCAAAGCTTTCATGTTGGTCTCCAAGTTGCCCCAACCAGCAGTGTCATGGAATACTGTCTCAGAAATACTGCCACTGAGCTTCTCTTTGATATTATCGTCAGCCTCTTCATGTCGTTTCAGAGACAGCTTCACTCCTGCAATCAGCTTGCTCTTTATACCGTTATAAATCTCAACACCCTTGTATTTAGCAAGCGAACCTAGCAATTGTCCGGCACTCAGCCTTACCCGGGCTTCTTTGTGTGTGAGAAGGTCCTGAGCTGCGCTCAGAGACGCATCACAAAAGTGTGCAGAACAAGTTTCATGACAAGAGTCCACATAAAGAGCCACAGCCTGCAGAGAGCCCTGAAGTTGCTCCCAGGGGATTGCTGCTTGCTTTTCAGAAGTGTCAGCAGAGTTATTTTCCTTATCATCCGATGTACCATTCAAAAGATTTAAGAGAGGTTCCTCTATGCACACGTTCGGCGTGTCCTTTAAATGGAGACCCAGTGCATCAATTCCTCGGTCCCTTTCTAGCTTTGTATGCGAGACAAGGGACTGCAATATGGACTCCATTTCCCTTTCAAATTTCACAAATCATGGTACCTAAGATGGTTAGTGGTTGCCAGAGATAAAAAAGATAATGAATGATATTGTCTCATTCCCAATTGATGAGCAGTAATGAGTTTAATAGATACTGCTTGCCATAGCAGATTGAAAATCTGAGGCTGATGACATATCTTATCATGAGACATTGATGTTACTGAGGTCTAACAGCAAATAAACAAATAAATGAAAGGTCTTAATCTTCCCCATATATCTATTTCTAGGGTGGGAATTACATCTTATCCAGCCTACAAATTGGATTGTCATAGATCATATTCAAATTAACTTTCGGACCTATCAATTCTCTGATATTATTGATGCCGTATTTTATCATTGTAGGGCGTTCTAATGAGAGTCCCCATGCAATGACATTCACATCATTCGGTATACCCATTGGCAAAAGCATCTCAGGTCTGAACATTCCTGAGTTCCCAATTTCCACCCACTTCTTGAGTCCAGGGTGGTAAGAGAATATTTCCATACTTGGTTCAGTGTATGGATTGTATGCAGGCTTGAACTTCAATTTTTCGAGACCAAGCTTCTTGAAAAATGCACTAAGGACACCAATAAGATGACCAAGAGTAAGGTTCCTATCAGCAACGACCCCTTCAATTTGGTGAAATTCTGCTAAATGAGTGGCATCAAGGGTCTCATTACGGAACACTCGATCAACACTGAAAAAATATGTAACTGCTAATTGTACACCTATAGTAAGTTCATATGATCTATATCACAATTTGGTTGTTTGTTTGTTTGTCCCGTTGTCCGTCACGAAATGCACGTGCTGATTTTGAAGTTAAAGTGCGCATTGCCATGGACATTGGACACGTTCTATTACTGTAATAGTGAACTGGGAGCTCATTTTCGGTGATACTACTTTGATAACGTTGTAGTTTTCGTTGATGGAATGAATGCAAGTAGGTTCTGATTCGAGCAACAGTCAAATTTTCTCTTGAGTTGAAAATTTGTTGCAAAGTTGTTGCTTTTGCTCCGAAGTTATTCTTTTTGACTCATGGTAAAATACGATGTTATTTTCAATAACAATACACTATGCAAATTGAAACGATTAACGAAAGTCGGATAACCGGCCAAGCACCATTTTCTGTGCTTATTCGAAGAAATGGCCGAATTGTGATCAAGTCCTTCATAAATTCATTGGTTCAAATAAGTACGTTGGATTTTGATTACAGGTCATGTTGAGCTGTCGTTCTCAAGTAGCGTCCTGTTGTCTTTCCAAAGGGTAGTGTCTCACGTCCACTTGGCGGGTTTTCTAGTCTTCACATAATTCATATTATCTTCACATTCTTGATAAAAAAGGGTGCCGATTAATTAAAACAATAAGGAATGAATCACAAACCTGAACATTTTTACTGGTTTGAATTCTTTCTCTTGTGCTAACAGATAAAGCATTCTTGCACTAACAGCAGTTGTATGAGTCCTAAGAATATTCTTCTGTGCCTCATTGATCTTCCAATCATAATTATAGCCAGTTGATCCAAAACCACCATTTTCATGAGTTTCTTTTACTCTTTCAAGATAGTCTTGTGGAAACTTAGAGGAACAGGTCATTTCAGGATCAGAGATAAAGAAGGTATCATGTGCATCTCGAGCTGGATGCTGCTGAGGCTGGAAAAGGGCATCAAAGTTCCAGAAACCATTTTCAACAAACCTATTTGTAGGCATTTCACTGAATCCCATGTCAAGGAAGATTCTTCTGAATTCTGATTTGACTTTCATAAGTGGGTGCAAATATCCACTTGCTATTGGAGCACCTTTAGCTGAGAAATTGTATTCTTTGAATGTTTTATCCTTCCAAGAATTGTCTTGTAGCATTTCAAATGTTAGGTCAGCTTCAGGCTTTTCAATTGCAGTCCTAAATCCAGAACCTTTTGACACTAAATAATATTTCGTGATTACAGGATTTATCAATTTTCTTTTCTTCAAATCCTGGACCTGTTTATCACTGACATGGGTTTTATCATTGACAGATGACAATGCCTCTTTGACAATATCAGATACATTTTCAACCTTTCTGAAAACTGTTGGGCCATTTTCATGTTTCTTGTCAATACTGATCCATCCTAGACTCATTGCTTTACTGAACCCAATTTTGGCATTGGCACCTTTCATCAATTCCTTTTGTAAAATCCCATCTTTTGGAATTGAATTGTACAAACTGTATTCATAGCTACCATTGGCCATAAAAAGCTTCCCTTCATCAGACAATTCCCAGGTAGATGTCTGCTGCTGACTCACCTGGGATATTTTTGTGCAGTCATTTACTATACTCAATAAAGATATTTAGAAATGACAATCTACAGCCAATTATACATCAAACTGTCAAGCAAGGGGTCAATAGGTTGAAAGGTATGTATGTCAATGAATGTACCTCAACATAATTCCCAGGTAATGCAATTAAACTTTTTATTGCACCAACAACTTTTTGATGATCTAAAGTTCTATCTTTAGCAAATTTTAGGGAATCAATCTCTTTAAATACAGCAAGCTCATCAAGTATAAGTTGATCCAAAGGCATATCTGAAAGGCAAAGAAATCAGTAAAGTAATGTGAATTGAGCTTATGAGTCAACAAATCCAATAAAAATCTAAAAAATGACAACAAGAGTACCTGTGTTAGTATTGGAGGGAACAGATACTTGGGTAGAGGACGTTTTTGAATCAGCAGAACAGGTTTTTATATGATTGAACCATCTACTAACATTAATCTTATTCCTATACACTCCTGGATATGTATCCTTAATTTTATTATATAATGCGAAGTCACCATATGAATAAGCAAATCCAGATATATAGCTTCTCTGTGAAAGAAAATTGTCAAGTTCCCCCGGATCCATTGCTAAGAGCTCCAACTCTGTACAATCAGCTTGTTTCATCGAAGACCCAAATATAATTCAAGAAGCCATTGTACCAAAACCTAGGAAGAGAAAAATGGTAAATCAAACTTTTACATTATAGTGGCACATCAACTCAAATCAATCCCCACAGCTGTGTCATGAAAACAAATCAAGAAGCTTTCTATTATGAGCAATATAAAATTACGTAAAAAGGACATGAGTGATTCTGCAGTTTCTGGGATCAGAAAAAAGAAGGGGGTTGTTGAACTATTTCATACAACCGTGTGCAATTTAACTGTCGATAATAGCCTCCATTTTATCGAGATCATTTCGTTGCGCGCGCGCAAATTATTCTCAGACAAATTATTTTTGCTGGCGCTCGCCGCGCCTTGTCAGATGTTACATGTTATGTTTCCTCGACTCGACCTGTTTCTTGCGCGCGCGCATTGGCCTTCATGTTATCGAAGGCCGAAACCTATGCCGGATGTTATCTGTCCACTGCTTCTTGCGCGCACGCGCCGCCTTCATCGCATCGAAGGCCTGAACAGTTTCGGCCTTCGATGAAATTGAAGGCGCGCGGCGCAAGAAACAGTGGACAGATAACATCCGGCAACGAAACCTCGTCGCACGGTACGCGCGAGAAATTCGAAGATCTTCATTCTTGAAGAATGAAGAAACAGTGGACAGATAACATCATACATCCGGCAAGAGGAATAGGGACTGATAATATCCGGCAAGATAAAGATAACAGAGCTGAAAATTCGTATAAAAATAAGGTTCAAATTTTTCGATTCTCAATCCAGCATGATGAACAAAATTATTTTGTAAATATCCACAGCATGCAGCAGCGAGGTTCAACAACTACACAATCTAATTCATGGCACCGAATAGCTGTTCGAATTCAATTTACTTTTACGATTACAATAGTCTATTGCGTCGTGGCCAGCTCTTTCAATTTCATGCACCTCGCGGAACCTTAGCTTTATTTTCATACAACTTCACATAAGCATCAAACTCTGCTATCGCCTCTGCGAAAAGCCCATTTAAACTCTTCTCCTTTTCGTAGACCCTCTTCGCTTCTTCGTAAGCGACTCCCTCATCCTCCTTTTCCCATCCATCGTTGAGAGGTCTCCGGGCGAAAACAAGCAATGTCTCACGAAGTCCCTCCTCTGAATCATCTGCCTGGGAAAGTTTGCCCCGAACCTCGTGCTTAACTTCTTGGTCGAAGAAAATGACAGCTTCAAAGGGAGATGTCATGGTAAACTTCCCAAGTAGGTATTTCTCTCGTTCCGCTTCTTCTTTCTGAAGATGGGTAGATATAAGATGCTGAATACTGACACATACACTGAGACATAAATCACATTCGCAGGCTTTCTGAGCTCATACAACACAACTCACATCTGATTCCTCCTGGCTGATCTTTCTTCCACCAGCTATGCCATAAGGACCACTCTCACACTTTACATCGAACAATCGCGATTCGGCACCGCCCTCTTTCAAGTTGTGACGACCATGTAGCATAACCATGGCAACTTCACAACCATCTTGGTGAATACCCTCAGGGGCTACCATGCCATGACGACGACCAGCAACATTGGATACCGTCTGAAATTGAATCACAGTATATCAATTTTAGTTTAACAGGTCTTGGAGATATTGCTATGAAAATTGGATGTATTATTCTATGTCAGTCACTGACATCGCTCCCCTGAATATCTTAATCCCTCCTCTTCCCTACCTACCGCCTGCACGAAGTCAGTGCCCACGAAGAACTGGTTTGTGTCTGCCATGCCGGGGTGGGGAGGTGCCTCACTGTCTACAATGGACATGATGAACTTCAGGATGGCGTTGTACACGGAGTTGAACAGCATCCAGTCAGCCACGGGCCGGTATGGTCGGTAGCTATAACAGGGGGAGAGTCATTGTTATTGTCATGGTAACAAGGCTGTACAGTTTTATTTGAGATTGGGGAGGAGTCACAGCTGCTTTCAGTCACGTGACAGCTGGATTATCATTGATTGTATCAATATTTTCATTGGTCAACTGCTGCCAAGTGCCACGTGACTGAAAATGTTTGTAACCCTTACCCAATAACACCGTTCTAGAGTTTAATCATGGTTTAGCAAACGTCATCGGGATATCGCCACTTACTTGAGTCCCCCATTCCTGGCATTGAAAGCCTCGTCCACGTCAATTCTGACTGGCACCAGTGGGAGTATCTGTCTTGAGGCGTAAACATCCTCGATGGGTGCAGCATTGGACTCCTTCACGAAGAAGTTGTTTCTCGTGTTCGCATACTTGTGAGGATTTGCTGGGTCGAGTGCTTTAGCCGGATCAGAGTACACCTCTCCAAACGCTTTGAAATCCTCATCTTCAGCACCAAAACCTTTGAGCAGAGTGCGCATTTCATTCGCGCTGATGTGATAGAACTTGTTCTTTTGCATGCCATCTTTGATCTTCTGCAGAACGTCTCCAGCCGGAGCGTCACCTGGAAATAACGATTCGGTTCAAATATTATGCAAGGGAAAATATCATGATCCGAGAAAAAAAAACAGGTTCATGTTCTGTTCTTACCGTTTGCAGTGTAGTTTTGGCATCTCAGTGTAGTTCTATCATCGACCATTGCTTCAGAGGGCCCTTGCAATGGCTGCTGCGAAAGATAACGGTCAATAAATAGCATAAGTTCGATTTGCTTGAAAAACCAGTTTTATAATTTTTACATCACAAATCGTTAAACGTCACAATTCGATTCGATTCTGTGCTCATTTACCAAACCTAAAACCGCGGTTCAGAAACTATAAAGACCAGGAACAAAAGAAAACAACACAACTATGCGAGATCGAGACAAAAATACAGTAATTAAAACCTGGGTCACGGAATTAGAGTTTTATTATAGATTGTGCAATGTGGCATGTGCATCGAGTCATAAATCTTGTGACATTGGGCTCCGGTCCAGTGCCAAGACAAACTAGAGGATGATTGCCCTTTTCTTACCGGTGTAGAAATCACGTTTCGGCAATACAATAAAGCCTAATAAATAGCATAACTCCATTATGCAAGAGAATTGACTCGATATTATCATATTGCATTGAGACGTACGGATGTGAGTTGATTTTCCTGTTAATCTTGTGACTTTCATCTAGAATGAACAGGAAAACCTGCTTTGAGTACAATTTTGCATAAAAATTATCAGAGTTTCGACAAAACGCTGAATTAATAATGTCTACTCTTGCGGCAAAATCCTCAAAAAATGCTTTCTAATTCGGAACTGACATTCTTAGCTGAAAGGACTTGGACAAAATGAAATCAAAACCGAAAGGAACAACAACACAACGACGAGTTTTAATAACACCACCAGGAATGATAATCCAATTCGTGCTCATAAAACAAACATCACATGAGTTGTTGGGGGGACAAATAAATCCCTGAATAATTATCATAGTGGAAAATCCTTGCGGAATATAGATATGAAATATGACCCATGACCCAAGAGCTGCTGCCAAGTGCCGGACCAGCAAAAGTCACGACGACACAGAGGAGAAATGACTTATCATTCCTCCCTAGTCATATATTTTCTGTGAGAAAAACAAGAGACGGTTCTCGGCTATTCTAGCGTTATCAACACCTCGCTTGTTTTAAAACGAAAATTCTAATCATACGGAATTCCGACATGCTTAATAACCATCCTATCCCACCAAAGTTTTAAACTTGATGCTTGGAACTTGGGCTCTTAGCATGCAGGAAGTGGACAAATTTGAATGAGATTCCAGACTTACTTCTTTTCAGTTTTATGAAATTACAGGTGACTAATGCAGCAAATGTAGCTGCACCACAAAAAACAATTACTATCTTCACAACCAATCGATAATCACTCGATAGATTATATTATAGTAGCAGAGCTTATTATTAACAGCTTGTTGGAATTGCAAACAAGCATCGCGCATTCACTTACCGATATAATCTCACGTGTACTGTAACTGCTCATTCTCCGGGTCCCAAGTTCACCAGAATCAGCTGTTTCTGAACTGATCATTGTTCATGACAGAGCTCCCAAGTTCCGACAATGCCATGATCCGTTTCGCAGCCATACCATCATTCTGCATTCGTTCCATCCTATTGTAGTAGAAAGGGGTTAAATCATCAAGTTATTCTAGAAAATTAGTGAATCTAACATAAATTCCATTCTGAGACGAATTATATTTTCGCTTTGGAGAATGAAGGTGAAAAGTAAGAAATAAATACCGTGTGTTGGAATGGGCTCAAATTAATCATTTTATAGTAACGTGGCGAATTTAGATCCCCATTTTGAATCCATATTGTAGCAAATATAGGTACACACGTATTGTAATGTGAAGCTTCTGCCGAAAACTGAAAACATGAAGTTATGAAATAAATCTATTGGAGAAAACAACTTTTCCCGAAACCACATTGTTGTAGATGATCGATATTCTTCAAGTTTCAATGTTCCTCCATCCGAAACATCGACTTAATGAATTATGTTCAAAAATGATTGAAGAGCCGACTAAATCGCTTCAAAGTTGATGCGTTAAGTGTATAAACAATGAAGGAAGATAGAGATTGCTGAATTGGATCAGGTAAATTGATTGTTCAATCACATATTATCATAACGTGTTATTATAGACTACAGAAAGAGGTGGACGTGGACATATTAAATACCACACACACACACAAATATCTCCCACACCAGTGTGTTACGCTTGTGGAATACGTGATGAATCACGCGCTTGCGTGACATGTCACGCACTTGCGTGGCGTCTAACGCGTTCCTAAAGTCACGTGTCAGTATGTAACATGTAATAATACACACAGCAGACACGCGAGTTCTATGTATATATTTGTATATATGTAGAGAGAGAGAACTAGAGAGAGGTGGTAGTGACATTATAGGAAGTAGTCTGGAGTCCGGCGCGTTACTTGCGGCTCGCCACGACGAGGGGCACTGTCAAACTGGAGGCTGAAATGGGAGGAAATGTCAGAGATTTGTCCAGAGTTTTTCGACATGATTTATATCAATAACAAGAATTACGCCCGTTATTCCCGACAGGCGGGCGTTATATTTCCACCCAGCCTTTAAAAGCAATCGGGTTAAAGTGTAAATTCTAAGTTGTGGCTAAATTTAATTTGTGATGGGGCCGCATTGCCAATGAACAACAAACAACGCTAGTGCTACGAGTAATTCAAAAAAATTTACTTTTTAAGTTAGCAGTTAAGCCTCGCCCGGTTATACGCTAAATAGAAACTTATACAATGCAGTTAACGTGACATTTCAATGAAATTATTTCGAATTGAATTCACCGTCGTGGATTTCATGGCCGCGCCGATCATTGTAGGATTTCACCCTACCCTTGCTGGCCTGGCGGGATTTTATAATTAAATTATAATTATCGGGCGGAATGACAATTGCGCGGCGCCGACGGTAAGGAAAGACCGATCATGAATTACCTAACCCATTGCTGTACGAAGGTAAAAGAAATTTTAATAAGATAGTTGAAGAAAACTGTTATACTTATAGTCAAGTACACCATTTTTCACACACGCGATCTTTTTGCCTTACTAATACTTCAACGGCCAATCTACGACGCCGCGCATTTCATAAAATTGGTCATTTAGTTGAAAATTTCACTTTGCGATTGCGCGCATGCTATTGCGTGCGGAGTGGTTTCTATGACCACACTTTGAAATGACTACTGCCAAGCATTCAGTGTAATATGGATGGTCGCGCGCGCACAAAACCATCTAATTCTATAATTAATTCGTAAATAGCGATCCGACCCGCGTGTTTTATGAAGGAGGGACCACCGAAGACGACCATCCTACCAACCCCACTATCTTCACCAAAATCTCCAAATTCCTAACCACCTTATGCCTTTTTAGGCCGCTTCGCGGCCAGGCTGGGTGGAAAAAATCGCCGTCTGTAATTATCATCATGGTTGGCTTCGCAAAACTTACAAGTTGTATTTTAATCCATCGTCAAGTTCCATGATAGCTGCCTGATTGCCACACCGGTAGCAATAGTTCGGTGCACTAAATATCGTTACCACATTCTTGTCGTGACACCAGTTGTAACCCTGTGTACAAAGATGTTGTCATGGTAACAACATATATGTTGTCACTTCAACTCAATTAGAACACTCCAAGTAGAAAACATGATTTCCCACGAGTTCCACCAAACCTCCATGACAAGTTGGTGCGCACGTGAGATGAGCGTGAGACCGTTAGTGTGGTTGAAGGTTTCCGAAATATCCTGTCCGAAGGTGTATCCAGCACCACGTGGTGAGATTCCCCAACCACCTGCAGATCAGGGCCATAGTTTTACCGAGAAATTCAGAGGAGAGAAATCAGTTAAACATATTTGAAGTGAATCAGTTGTGTTTCCAGGAAAAACAGCTCTTTCATAAGAGCTGTGAATTGTGCAATTTTTCCGATTGAATATAACTTAATATCGTGTGCATGAAAATGCACTATTATACGATCAATAAGCAGTCACTACTGCTTCAAAAACAGTGAACACTGTGTGGCACACTGTCTTCCAACACGTACGGTGAACTCAGGCAACTTCGATTTTAGGAAAACCCGAACCTCACAAATATAGACCAAAATGGTAATATATCTCATTGTAAATGTTAGAAATAATGGGGGGTGCGATTATGCGGGAGTGTGATTATTGTGAAGGTAGGAGGGAGTGTATCTTACCTCTATCATCAGGATCAGACCAGAGAAGGTCGCACATGGGCCCTTCGTGGGGCACTTCTTGGAGTCTGTCCAAGAATCTGATGTGGTCCAGTGTGTCTATCGATGGAGATAAACCGCCGTGAAGAGCGAATATCTGAGGGAGGGAAGGGGGTTAGGGAAAACAATCAGATTTAATTCCCCGAATCTTTCGCAATATTGCGAAGAATAAATCAACTAAAACAAGAATGATGCGTTAACAGCTATCTTTAAAATGCTGGTCTACCTGTCCGTCTACTAGAGCTGTGAGAGGAAGGAAATCGAACAAGTCTGTAAAATATTTCCACACATTTGCATTCCCGTACTTCCTCAGACACTCGTCGTAAAAACCGTAAACCTGAGAATTAGGTGATGTCAACACCGTGACACAAGCTTAACAACGTATGAGTCAAGTATTATTTTAATGCCATTCTTCACGATATATGATTCTGAATAATCGATAGCTGATAATTTTGTCTCCGTCCATCGGCAAACTTTGGGGGCGCGCATGCAGTCACGTGACCACTATGCGTGCCGCGCGAAAATAGACTTTCCATGCGAAATAACGAAAATAAATGGGCTTTTTGAGCCGCGCGGTGGACCTGAAAGTTCAAAAGCCGGGATTTTAATTTTACGCAACGTACATGAAACCCCTCACATTATATAGTGACAATTTAAGTGTAGGCAATATCGCATTATGTCAACCTATAAATAGTGAATGTATAATATGTGAAGCAATAATGTATCCGGTTTAATGGATTGCAAATGACTGTTACCCGATGTAACGCAGCATTGGGATATGCCATGGCTGAATGATGTCAAACACGAGATATGAGTAGTGAATCACTAGTGATTAGTGGCTGATACGTTACATAGTGCACTGGCATAGGTCAAGGGAAAAGGGATATCGGTATACAGCGACAAATATATCCAATGAAAACGTACCAAATGTCAAAACTGCTTATTAATGTATATATACAAACCATTATGCATACATACACGCAAACCATTATGCATACCGGATGGAGTAGTTAGTCGTGCAAATGGCGGGAGTATTTGCAAGGAATGTTGCATCAGGAAACGTGATCGCACATAATTTACACATCATTGAAGCATTAGGGGAGCGTTGGAATACAATACTAGGGGAATACATGGGATACAACTATTGTGTACATGTTGCATGTATTCTACAGAAATATAGCCATTAGGCAGGCCCAGACAAACACGTGCAAACACACGTACCTCACGCACACGTACACACACGTACAAATACACGTACACACACATTCTCTATACTGATTGATATACCTAGGAATCGTGTCTAAATATAAACTGTATCACGTGACAGGCATGAGCCAATCAGGGTGCATTATCTGTAGCTGCAGCTAGATATACTTCAATTTGGGGCTGGAAGTCACGCAGAGAGTTTCCATCAAAACTGACTGGGAGCTAAGATAAGATACATTCTACCGGATTTAGTCGCTAAGAACCAGGTAGTTTACTTGTATCATCCAAACAGATGAGCATTCCAAATCGGATTGTGTTTTGTGTTTGAGGTGGACGCAGGCAACATTTAGTTCCCTTAGTTGTCATTACGCTTTCTGATATCATAATTACATAATCACAATCACTCTATCATATAGTTATCAACTAACAAAAATTTGTTGATAATCGTTTCAATTTTGTGTAATGTTATTGAAGTTACAAATTTTACCTTCAAGTGAAAAGTTTTTGGGGGTGGACGTGACGTTAGATCAGAAATTGAGTTACTGATTAACGAAAGATAAGAAGCAATTCAACTCATTGTGCTAAAAATATCACCCTTTTCAAGGATACAGCAAATTGGGAAATTTGCGAGGTAACATACTTCCCACAATTTTCGATATTTTTTTGAAAATCAAAACATGTAGCATTGTAGCATAGAATATGGGCGTGGTCACATAGTGACAGTAATTCATAACTTGGACATGTTACGTCACTGTGACGCAAATACATCAAAGTGCTTGATTTTCATACAATAGAACATGGTACACAGTACGAAGTTTACGGAACAATATACTGAGTACAGTGTACACTGTACAGTTTACACAGTGAACTGTACACAGTACTGAACAATTGTGCATACAATAACTACACTAAGTATATCATACAGTGTGTCTGTGCACTGAATCGATACTTCCGCTTTATAAGTTTAACATAATGAGATTCTTTAACATCGTAGTATGATACCGTGTGCACGTTCATGTAGTGTGTATGTGCGTGTGCACTGTGGAGTATGATACAATCAGTATCTACTTCACATCATGACTAGCACTACATAGAAAGCAATACTACTTACAATGTCTTTATCAATAATAGCTTGTGGTGGCAGTATGAAGAGTCAATACTATGTTCCTTGGACAAATATACTTACACTGTACAATTTACAATGTACATCGGGGAAAACTTTGGCATATTTTCGTCGGGAAACTGTTCCGAATTATCGGTATTCACTAAATTTTTCCCATTTTTTAAAAAATTACTGGTGTAAAGCTGATGTATGCTGTGGACTTGATTACAAAACTTACAAAGTTAGGAAGGAATTTGGAAAGTGAGTGTCCATTTCACCCGAAGTCATTCACATCGATTACAAAAACCACAATATTTTCACATCATACTTCTTCTAGTGAGTTGACACACATACACATACATCCCACCATCTTACGCATAATGGAATGCGCGTGGTGTGAGCTGGAGAACAAGTCAACAGCAGTAGCAAACACTCTATATAACAGTGAGTTCTTCTACTGAGTAGTGACGTCAGCAAACGAGAACACGCTGTACCACTTGTTCCAGGTTATATTGCTCATTACGCTGTACACAGTGTATTGTAGTGTATATAAATTGCACACTGCATACACTATACACCATACACGCTATGTATTACACAGTACAGATTTCTAAGATGCAACGTACTGGATCCTGTCTACAGTGTACACTGTACAATGTACACAGCAAACGAAGCACTGTACCTACAGAGTTCATAAAAAAGAAATTCAGTTTAAACCGTAAAATACATACCATGTACAATGAACATTGTACATTGAGTATATGAGAGTGCTATCTGTGAGCGATGTATAGTATCACTGTATTCACTGGTCACCATGGCAATTGGAGGGTTATTGTACTAAGATATCAATCGTAGGCCGCAGCTGATAAGTGAGAGAGATAGACAATTACGAAATAGTCATCTCTCGCCAACACTCAGACACAGATACAGACACACAGAGAAACTGACACACAGGGATACTAACACACACTTACACACACTTACACACACACACACAC
>CAMPET010000124.1:176101-188172 GCA_946803715.1 Beroe ovata
CACACACACACACACCTGGGTGATTTGCCGGGATTCGTGGTTACCACGGAGCATGGTAATCCGACAGTTGTATCTGACTTTGAGTGCCATGAGCAGCGTGACAGTCTCCACACTGTAGTAACCTCTGTCAACGTAGTCTCCCATAAACAGGTAATTCGTATCTGACAGGGAGTGACAGGTGCGACTGGTGCTAGGATCAAATTCATAATTCAATTGTCGATCAGAAGATCATACTGTGTATTGTCTTAACCCGTCATCTTCTAATAACGGGTACAGTATAATATATACTCCATAATATGACGTCATTACTTATACCATGACATCATGGTTATACCTGGTGAGTTTCCACCGATCTGGAACAACTCTTGTAGATCGTGGAACTGTCCGTGAACGTCTCCGCACACCGTCACCGGACACTTCACTTCCTGTACATTGGACTCCTTCGTCAAGATTTCCTTTGCCTGAGATGAAATTGTTGTTACACAGCGCAAAAACTCCGTTTAACAAATGAAGAAAAACGGGGTTGAAGAGCGTGGTCATTCGCAACATCTGATTCAGAATTTCAGAACAGTCATCTTCTTCAACCATAACACACGTACCTTTTCACAGAGCGTTTTGACTTGATTTTCAGCAAGTTGCTTCTTTTCGTATAGCTGTTCAATCCAGGCATCAAGCTCTTTCAGCATAGCACTAGATTGTGGTTTGTCTGGCTTTTCATCCACATTCGCCATACTCCCACTACTACCTTTGGGCTTTGGGGATGAGCAGTTATTCAAACAACACACATCAGCAGTTCCGATCCTAATTATGAAAAAGCTAGGGCAAATATAATGAATTCTAAAGTGAAAAATGACAGTCTGGTTGGTTTCATATTCTGAAATTCAACAAAGTCATCAAAATAGATCAATCTTGTGATCCATCATCTTTCTCAGTCGGAAAGTTCTCACAGTAAATCCTGTATCCGTTCAAGTTTGCCAAACGCTATCAAGCGTACTGGCATATGATATCAGTCAAATTCCTTGAGCATTTTCGCGTCCAAGTGACTATTTAAGATCTTCACATTTCGTTTTCTTTTTGTAGGCTTCTTCTTCGCGTTTGCCTTCTTCTTACCATCATATCCTTCCATTGTCTTAATTCCAACGCGTTTAAGATAATTTTCAATGTCCTGGTCGCTTATTTCCTTGACGCTAATAGTGTTCCAGAGTTCTTTGAAGTCGTTGTTAACGTTGCACTCCACGCTAGTATCACGATAGTACAAAACACGCTGTTTGTCTGATCTTGTTACCGTTTTCAACTGAAGTTACAGAAATGTTGTAGTTCATAAGCTTGGAAAGCCAAATAACAATAGCACAGGGAGCAAAAACACTTCAAGGTTGATATATGGATGAAAGAAGACTCACCAATTCTCCAGTTGTGAGCTCTTCAAGAATTTCGTCTGGTTTCAGAAGACATTCTCTCACATCTCCTTCGAGGAGACCTCCCATCCCATTATCATAGTGTTCTCTCAACACATTCAACAAATCATCTTTATTATGGATTGGATAGACAGGCTTAAATGAAAACTTTTCCTTCTCTCGGTCATATGCCACCTTGGGATTATCTTTCAGTGCACCAAGAAGCCAAGCTTTCTCATGGGGATCTAAATCAAGTCCAATCATCTTAATCAGTTCATCAATAGCTATTGGTTTCCTTTCTTTCTGATATCGTCTTCTGAGCCTATCAACACACAACTTCAGCCATTTGAAAGTGTTTGGATTATTGGCCACTGTCTTGGTATCAGGCTTGAAACGTTTCTTTGATGGTTCATTAGCTTGAGGTGATGAATGCTTACTCTGTTTGGGTGCTGTTGCAGATGATGCTTGTTTTTTGAATGCTGCATGTTGCTGTAATAAATTAGTGTTCATTCTACTGGCAAGAAGTTATGATATCAATGGTTGGATGCTGATGATATCAATTGCAAAATGTAAAAGATAAGTCTTCATAAAAGGAGTCAAATTAACTTCACTGATACCTGAAACATGAAGCAGTACAAAGGCCACCAAGTTAAGCTACCATACAAACACATTCACATAACAAAAACAGAAAGGGTCACTTAAAAATAATTAACTCTTATCTTGGAAATTTCCAAATTGGATATTCATAATAAATTCTATCCATTATGGATAAAACATGTTTACTGGTGTATAATGTGTAATTGTATGCCTAATACATAATGGCATTCATACCTTTTCGCAAAAACTGACCATTATGCTTTTTAGTGCATGTGCTAAGTATTTGAATCATGTCAACAACACTTTCATCAGTACTTAGAGGGGCTTGAGGTCCGCCCAGTGATGTTTTGGCCCACCCAGGATGGACAGATATTGTTATTATGTTATCCTTAATCAGGTCAACAGCAGTACACTTTGTTAACATGTTCAAGCCAGATTTACTCACTTTGTATGCAGTGTAAAGATAGTTTCTATTAGTTCCTTTGATACTCCCCAGTTCTGCTGAAATATTACAAATTCCTGCTCTAGAAAAAGAAATGGGAAGATCTGATTGTGCACTGGCCCCTTGTTTCAATAGTGCCTGGAAATTCTTAGTCACTGAATGAACTCCTATGAGGTTAATCTCTAAACTTTCTCTTAGTTCATCAACCGAACAACCTTCAACTCCCTTCCCATGTCTCATCACAGCAGCATTATTGACAAGTAAGTTAAGTCCATCATCTTTAACTATCTTAGACACCACTGATGAAGCTTCTTTTACTTGAGATTCATTAGTGACATCCAACTCTATGTGGTGCACATCTTCAAGCAACTGCTCAAGGTCAGGGCTCATGGTCCGAGAACATGCTATGACTTTTGTGGTCTTGCTTGAGTTACCAATCAAGGATTTATTGGCATTAACGAAATACTTAACAAATGCCAAACCAATTCCTCTGTTAGCACCAGTGACTAGTACGGATTGTGGAGAAAAACTATGTAACATGTTTATCTGAGGTGGTGAATTGCAGCACATTTTATACTCAAAAGTAAGCAAATGGACATGAAGAATAGAAACCTACATCCCAGTGCATAAATTTGACAATGGTAATCAAGATACAGCAAGATCAGACGACAGACAGTATCAATCAAATCGAATGCGAGTCAAAATAGAAAATTTTCAAAGGGTAGAAACCAACATGAAGGATAGATCCTTTGAGTTATTTGGAAGGTATAAACATATGATTGAGACAATGAGACATCATCATGAGTCTAATGAAAGATGGTCGGTAGTTATTTATTTATCAAAATCTAATAATTTGGCAGATGAAGGCGTGTGCACACGCTGCCAGCTGTGCGCCCCTATTTTGTAGGATTTTACCCTACCGTCGGTGCGCGCGATTTTCAATCCGCCAGGGATAAAATCCGATCCCGCCAGCAAGGGTAGGGTGAAATCCTACAAGCCCCTATTCTACTCAGTCATCAATGAGTCAGTGAACTAAAAAGTAAAAAGTCGTAAACCAAGCCACGCGCGCGGCGCATAAGTGCACAAATGCAGTTTAATTTGGGTCACGCTTCTCGGATGTTATGTGTCCACTGTTTCTTAATTCGCGCGGCGCGCACGCCGCGGGCCGCGCGCATGAAACATAAACAGTATAGACAGATAACATCCAGCTATTGATGATAAATAAAATGTCGTTCGATGATAGACCTTGGGCCCTGTCGAGAATTTCGTTTTGCGCGCGCGGCGCAAATTTTTATTCTCAGACTGTTCTCATGATGCATGCGTGGTCTTATTTAAATGACGCGTGCAGTGCTGCGCGGAGATTCTAAGGGGATTTATATCATGTCTGGCGCTTATCATGTCTGGCGCTTATCATGTCTGCCGCTTATCTATTTGTCTGGCGATGCTGACCGCTGACACAAGCCGCTTCGCAAGTCAAAACAATCAAGATCAAAAAATTACCACACTGCAGACGCGACTTGCCGATGCACCCTCTGAAAACAAAATTTTTAAACCACAATTGTGTCATAGTCAGTTTGCCATTGCCGTCAATGATTTTTTCGCTCAGTCTTGGAAAATTCCTAATGTCTAATGGCTATATGCACAACGCATATGTTTATTTGTTAAAGAGCTCTGGCAAGTTGAGAATACATATCATTTCATGCAAGATTGAGGATACAGCACTTTTTATGGGATCACAAACTTGATTTTACCTTACCTTTTGGAATTTTAGGTATAAAATAAGTTTCTATGAATGTTTCAGTGAGAGTAAGTTGATATTTTATTTGTGATCATTTGGGCAGGATGACTGATTATCGATCTCAGGTCTGATGTCAAATAAGGATGCAATTTTGCCCTTGTTTTCTCTGCTATGTCTCTGTTATGGAGTTGATAAATTCAGCTTCACTGTAGCTGAGAATGCAAATGATGGCACAGTGATAGGCTCCTTTTCAAGAGTTTCTTGTTTACAATATACTGTCACTGTGAGTGTATGATCCTTATAGCTTATTGCTTTTCAAAATCTCCACTCTTTACATAAGTCATGTTTTGATGAGCTTGATAAAATATCATTGAAAGAAAACATTTTCAGGGAGTAGAAAATTGCTGTATTGTAAAAGATGGCTCTTTGATAGTAAGCAATTCAAATCTGGACAGGGAAACTTTAAGCATATACACTGGAACGCTAACCTGCACATTGTCAGAAACTCCTTATATCAAATCCTATGAAGTTGATGTTGTCATTGGTAAAAGAACTTGCATATATCTTTCTGATGACATCTTAATCAAAAGTCCATGTCTACATTTGAATCATTTCTTTCATAGTTCTCAGTTGCCATCATTTTCAGCTGATGAAAATGACAACAGTCCCGTCTTTTCTAATACTCAACAAACACTGACTCTCCCTGAGCAGACACAGGCTCCTTCACAACCGTTTCCTCTTGTTGGAGCTGTGGACAGTGATTCTCAAACTAATAGGTACATATCACATGTATTAGTTTAAGCACCAACATCAGAGTTTCACATTCTGAAAGTGTTGTCTCATATCTTGTTACCATTACCCAATAATGAAATGCTTTCAGTGTATCTGGGTATGAACTTATGGATCACACTGATATATTTGAGCTGGTCACTGGGACCTGGACCGCTGGCAGACTTCCTCTGTCCATCATTCTCATAAAGGTTTACTACAATGCTCCATATTATGCATGAACTTAGTTTTTTTAATGGAACACACCACCTTCTTCTTGATTTTGACGTATCATTTCTTCAGGAACTTGATTTTGAGAAGGATGACCGCACATATACGATGGAAATACGAGCTTATGACGTAGATAATAATTCTGCTACAATGTTCTTAACCGTAACCATAACTGATATCAACGATAACAAGTAAGGGTTATTAAGTTCCTACTTGAAATTATTCCAAATATCATTTCGAGTTTATTGAACTGTATCAAGACTGTTCATTGTATATCTCTCTTTGTGTGTACTGTTTATACTGCACACTACATTTACCAAGCATGACAAGCATTCTGTTTTATGTGAGAATCATACCGAGTTTACAATTGTTGTTGTGACACAGCTAAAGGAATGTGTCTGTCATTATTATGCTACTTACATATTTAGCAAGCAGCGCATACAGATGAAAGCGAAATCAGCGATCCTATCGATTGGGATCGAGGCACTTTTCACGCGAATTTAAACCATTTAAAACTCAGTTTTGACCACGGTCAAAAAATCAAAATCAATGACTTTCCAATTTGGAAATAATGTCACTTATCAACAGAGACTACCGAAAACCATTCAAATAACTGATCATGCCGATTGAGTTCCTCCACTGGTCAAATCACGCAGGGTGACTTGTATGAGCTGGTAAATCACGCCACCATGTCACAGTTCCCTTCCCTCTCAGACCCGTCTTCGATCACACGTCGTACTCTGGATCAGTAAGGGAGGATGCTCGGACACAGAAAGTTGTAGTGGAGGTGAGGGCTAGTGACGGGGACGGGAGTTCACCGAACAATGATATCACTTACTCGATCCTGGGGGGTGGGGCAGATCTTCCATTCGCTATACAGGTACAGTACACTCTGAGTATACACGAGTATTGTAGTGTATTCATACAACATATACACTGAATATACACGAGTACATGAGTATTGTATTCATACAACAGTACACAACTGGTGGGGGAAGTATGTAGGCGGATTGCGGTTATGAGATATGGATGAGATACAGCATTAAGTCGTTGCAAGTCCCATACAAGCATAATGCGGCCATATTCTGGCGTATTGTAGAATGTATATACATTGAAATGTTAGAACCTCACCTCACTTCAAACTCGTATCAACTGCAGGCAAACGGTGACATAATAGTGACAAGGTCACTGGATCGCGAAACTAAAGCCACCTACACATTTCAAGTAAAGGTGGAAGATGCTGCTAGTCCGCCCCTCTCAAACACTGCAAATGTTATCATTGTTATCACTGATGTTAACGATAATGCGTGAGTCTTCGGACACAGATTCTTTGTTTTTAGTCAACAAATTCTTATTGAAATTTCCTCTTTCACTTAAAATGTTTTCTTAAGCTTGAACTCATCACCACTATAATTATTACAATCAAATTCGAGATATATGAATGGGAAGAATTACATATTATAATTTCTCAGGCCTGTCATCATATCTCCGAGCGACAGACAGACTGTCAAGTTATTGGAAAACCTGCCGGCTGACAGTTTAGTGACAGGTGTACAGATCAGTGATCTTGATGAGGGCGATAACTCACTGGTATGCGAGAGAAGTGTCACTTGGCTTCACAGATGCATCACATTTATGAAACACCGTCTCCTTCAAGTTTCCGTATATGTTGTTCATATCTGTAATAACGTGACCCCCCACATTCAGTTGACGGTACAGCTAAAAGGTAGTGAGAGTGGCAGGTTCAAGTTTGTCTCGGTTCAAGGGGGTGTGGGGCAAATTCTCACTACTCAGCCTCTCGATAGAGAGGACATGAGCAGTTACCTTCTCATAATCAGGTTTGTTCAAACCTCGCTTGTTCTAATTCCAGTTGCCTCTGTTAGTGATTCCTGAGCTCCCAAGTCTTTCCTTATATTCTCTAACCCCACAATATTGTTTCGTGAAATCTAAGACTCCAATATTTAAATCCTGGGATCTCAAATCAGAGTTTTCTCACAATCCTCATCCCCTTCTCTCTCGCTCTCCTCAGTGTGTCTGACAGCGGAGTTCCATCCCTATCAAACGAAGTCCAGTTCACTGTGATGGTTCTTGATGAGAACGACGAGACACCAGTTATCCAGAATTGTGACCAACCGATTGTGGTGGCGGAAAACTTTGTGAGTAACTACAGTAGTCTCTAGATTTTCGAATAATTGACTAATGACTCAAATAATTTAGATTCCCTCACTCTACCCCCGCCCTTCACTCTGACCCTCACCTTCGGTCCTTAGTCCTAACCCTCACCCTCACCAAGGTCCTTACCCTGGCCTGTACTCTCACCCTCAACCCTCAGTCCTCAATCCTCAGAATTCAGTCCTCAGTCCTCACCCTCAGTCGTCACGCAATATCTCCACAGGTTGGTGAAATAGGCACAGTGGTGGCTGTGGACGATGATGCAGACGGGCCCTATTCACAGCTGTCATACACCGCGGATGACAGTGTTAACATTGGGATTGACGCCACATCTGGTGTGATTACTTTGAGGGTGGGTGGTTTTCTTGAAATGTATTTTGAGGCAGGCCACCGGAATATTCCAGTTTCCATTTTTGATGGCGAAACACACTCACGTGATGCTTTTAACATTGCTTTAGAGCTATAAATTAAGAAATTCTTTATGACGGTCAAAACCTTTACAAATTAAAAGTTGTTCACTTCATATCCATTATCCCTGCTGGCTGCTATATCGTAATGCGACCCTTGGATTATTTTGGGATTTTGGTAACTTCCCACTCAACTCCCACGCAAATGGTCCGGAATAAGATCTGACCACTTTGGGAAATTTACTCAATTCTTGCTCTAATCTTGGTGGAAGCATAAAATATCAGAACAGAATTTACTGTGGGATGCACCAATTTGGATAGAAAAACCGAGCATTGTTTCAAAATCACTACTCCTCTCTCACTAACCCGTTTTCTTCCTCGTCGCAGACTCCGTACGACTACGAAACAACGCCCACGTCCACTCTGACAGCTCGGGTTTCCGACTCTGGGTCCCCTCCCCTGTCTGCCGAGTGTCAGTTTAGTGTCACCGTGACGGATGTCAACGACAACCCTCCTACTCTCCAACCTGTCAACCCAGTTACAATTCCGGAAAATACTGCTATAGGTAGGTGTGGAGAACAGTTTTGTATTGTTATTGGCTGAAATGCAAGCATCGGGATAGGAGAATAGAGCTCTATTGCTAGGATTGCTAATAATGAGAAATATATCCCGAATATGAAAAGTCATACCCCTCCGCTTCACTATGTTTTATGCGCTGCTGCTCGATTCATCGTGGTGACCACTTAGACCCATCCCGCCTACTTAGCATGTAAGAGAAAGAACCCAATTTCAACTTTTCAACAACCTGTCAAACCCATTAACCAGCCCTTGACAAGCAGACTTCTGAACATGAGCTTTGGATAAACGTAGTATGAAACTTGGAAGTTCTTTAAACCAATATAATTCTATAATTCATCTACGGTTACCCTCGGTTCTATCCTCACAATTTCTGATCTACTGGACTATAATAAGTAGCGATTCTGGCCCGGTAGTGAGCCCGGTGTGACGTCTTGAAACTTTGTAATCGGTGGGGCGTGACAAATGGATACATTCTCCATTACTCCCGTATTTTAGGATATGTTATATGGTGTGTTCTATTGTATTCCATGAAGAAGAGCTTGTCAATCGTTCCACGGCATATAATGACTAGGGATACTAAAAATAAGATGTGGTTGTCATGGCTACGATTCACTGCTCTCTCTACTGTTGTAGTAATCCAGTATATTACAGGGGGTGTCAGTAATGACACGCGGGCGTGCGCATCTGAATGTATGTGTATGTGTGTGTATGTGTGTGTGTGTGTGTGTGTGTTTNTGTGTGTGTGTGTGTGTGTGTGTGTGTATGTGTGTGTATGTGTGTTTGTCTCTGTGTCTGTGTCTGTCTGTATGTATTCGTGTCTGTTTTGTACCACAACATCACTTCAGTCTATTCTTGTGTCAAACTGCAACACTGAAGACCCATTCTTTGTTTTTCTGTTTTCATTTTCACAGGAGACGTCTTGAGTGGCCGAGTATTAAGCTATAGTAGCTTGATTTACAGCCAATCGATGTACAATCGAGACAGATCTAGATTTTATGCTTGGCAAAGCTCACAATGTTTCTCATTCGATCCTCGATTCACTGACGAATCATTACGTACCTATAAGAAATACAAAACGCCAAAACAGATCTACTCAATAAGAACACTTAATTAGCCAACTCAACACTTTTCCGTTGACACCACTCCACTTCTTGACACCACTCCACTTCTTGACACCCTACTCTCACAGGGAGCCCCGTTGCTGATATGAATGCAAGTGACCCTGACAACATTGACAGTGATCAGTTGAGATACTTCATCGATCCTCCTGACCCTCACTTCACTGTCAACTCTGTGACAGGGCAGATTGTAGTCGCTGCAACCCTCGACAGGTTAGTCGGTACAAAAGAGTTTCAAACTAGTAGCAACATTTTATACTTCAACTGTACTCTCACATTTGAGTGGTACACATATATGTGTTTCAAATCGCCGTGTTCAATACAGTTTCCAAGTAAAAGGGTACCCACCAACAAGAAGAAAGGGGATAAATCCTGAGATCTCGCCCTTCCCCGCTCCACATACCTATATCGAATACTTTGTTATGATTTATCAGTGAACATGCCTCTGATCATTATTCCTGATTGTTTGCCTCATTCGTACTCAGATGAAACATGCTTCACACCTTCCTCTTGTGATGTGGTCCACGCTAACTTCTGGGGTATCTAGCGTTCGAATAATTTATAATTAGGTCGGCGTTCTTTCATGTGTTTACTCTACCCGCCTTCGCATTGAATTTGTTAGCACCAACCACGTCATAATCAGTGGATGGTCCTGGAGTTAATTCTGGTTTATTTGGCCGGTTGCCGAATTCTAGCACCCTCACAAGTGCTGTCAAAAATCAAATTACAGCGATTTCAATGTTATGCAACAGTATAATGCTACTTCTGCCTTGCTATATCCATTTAAATCGTGGCATTCCACCATTTTAAATAGTGTCATCCCCCTTAGCTGTAGCTAAAACATTTTAGCAAGAATAGCTCTGTCATGAGGGGCATTACGAGGTTTGTGACATGCTTCAAATGATGATCTTGTAATGCGAAGAACAAGCAAGAGTCATTAAATCATGATTAACTGATTATTAAAGTAGGGTGATGGAGAGAAAGAGTGGTTTGCAAATAATCAAGCACTGTGGCATGGTACAGAAAAAGCGAATCTTCGCGAAAGGAAGTGTAATTTAGCGATATTGGCGGTCACATCCTCGTAAGAGTTAGTGTTCCTCTTAGTGCTAATTGGCCAATTAGCACTGTAATGTCATGGATATCACAGGAGAGCGACTGATTGGAGCAATCATGGAGCTCAACACTTTGATACGCTTCTAATGATAGGCTTCTAATGGCTCCAACATTCAGGGGTAAAATTTGGTGCTTCACAACCAATATTCCAGATTGATGAATTGTTCTGATCCTCTCTCCGACTCCCACGTACTACTCCCCCAGACACCCCCNCCCCCCCCCCCGATGACGTGATATTCCAGTGACGTCACGCGTCTAGCAAAGATTCACTGAATTGGCTCTGTCTCGATTTGTGCCACTGGAGAAGTGACACTTATCCAATGTGCTCTGTATCTGGAAAATACAGAATAGAAGTTGGTATCCATAGCGACGTATTCCCTTTTCAGATCTCTCATAGTTTGGTTAAGATACCTAATATCACTCAAATTTCCGCGGAGGGAATCTCAATCGGAGAATTGCGTTTTTAGACGAAATTCCGAAGCTCCAAGGTCGTAGAGAATTTGTGTGACATCACTGTTGTTCTGTTACAACTGATCCCTAATTCAGGTGGATAATTACTCTAGACAATCACAGTAATCACATTGTATATAATATGTGCCAGGATTGCTAATTCCAGAGTGTAACAACAACAAGAACGTTGGGTAACCGGTGCTTGTAATGGTGTGATCTATAATCCTATGATATATAATCCTGTGATCTATAATCCTGAAGTTAGAAACCACCAGTACTACCACCAGTCGATTCATGCTCCACTGATTCAGCGATTTCACTATAAATTAATTTGAGTGAAAAGAGAAGAAATCAGCAGAGTTGAGAACATTTAGCTCGTTCAGCGGAAAGAACCACCAGCGTGCAGATTTCACAAACACCGTGCTGCACAATTCTCCTGCTAACAGATATCAGCAATGAGAGCATTCATCCCACAAATCCTCTATATCAGTAATTGTGTGTTCCTTGCACGACATTCACCTTCTTAATGCCTCCTGACACCTTCTTATCACCCTGTGACACCTTCTTAAAGAGCGGTCCTTGTTTTCTTATCACTCTCCGAGACGGGCAGCTAGGTTGCGAGTGCTGATTAGAACTTCCAACTGTGACTTCACTCATCCTCTGTGTGTTGGAAACTCGCCTGAGGTAAATTAAAAAGTCATTACGCCCAATTCAGATACCCGGGAATTTTAGCAGCCTACATAATTCGACTCCCGGAATGCTATGCACAGTTGGCAATTTCCACCAATCGCCAGACAAGAAGGTTTATCATGAATTCAGGAATTCCTTTCTGCACCCCTTCTATCCAAATAAGAACAAGCCAATATGATGCAGTTCTAAACTTGGAAACATTGTTGTCACATGGCTTGGCGGCTTGCTTGCTAAACCCTCATGCGAGACAGAAAGCAGTGTCAGACGTCTGATACCTATACATCGTGATTGGGATACATACCTACCCCCTGCAGAGATATCGCATTCATTATTATATCAGTCACACACACACACACACACACACACACACAC
>CAMPET010000124.1:198597-210726 GCA_946803715.1 Beroe ovata
CTCCAAAAACAAAGTACAAAAGTGTGAACATCATCGATTACATTTTACCGATACTCTGATCCGAAATTTGAGCAAAATCTTTTTGATCGATTTTCCTTACAAATAACATCAATTCCTAGGTATTTTTGGACGCTGAATTGATTCCCTATGGAATTTTGACCCTATCTCGCTTCTCTGAGGAGCTGTTCACTGTTTGACTTCGAACCTCACAATTTGGGGAGAAATGAGATATTTTCACCGGTTTCCCGATGAGATAGCTCGAAAATTGACTCGGAATTGAATTCTACGTCAAAAAATAGGCCAGGAACACTATTTTCCAGTATGTTTTCTGAAGAAATATTTTTTGGTTCCAGTGCGTCCCATTGATTTTCGCGTTTTTGTAGCGTTTGCTTCCCACGGGTTTGAAATCGTGATTTGGGCGTGGTCTTACGGCAAGTTTGAACTCCACATGATCCCAAAAAGGGTTGATATTTGTAGTTTGAGAGTAGGACAGATGATTTGGTGGAAAATAAGTGCCGTCAGTGCCATTCAAGTCCCCATTAGAGACCTCCAAAAACAAAGTACAAAAGTGTGAACATCATCGATTACATTTTACCGATACTCTGATCCGAAATTTGAGCAAAATCTTTTTGATCGATTTTCCTTACAAATAACATCAATTCCTAGGTATTTTTGGACGCTGAATCGATTCCCGATGGAATTTTGACCCTATCTCGCTTCTCTGAGGAGCTGTTCGCTGTGTGACTTCGAACCTCACAATTTGGGGAGAAATGAGATATTTTCACCGATTTCCCGATGAGATAGCTCGAAAATTGCATCGGAATTGAATTCTACGTCAAAAAATAGGCTAGGAACACTATTTTCCAGTATGTTTTCTGAAGAAATGTTTTTTGGTTCCAGTGCGTCCCATTGATTTTCGCGTTTTTGTAGCGTTTGCTTCCCACGGGTTTGAAATCGTGATTTGGGCGTGGTCTCACGGCAAGTTTGAACTCCACATGATCCCAAAAAGGGTTGATATTTGTAGTTTGAGAGTAGGACAGATGATTTGGTGGAAAATAAGTGCCGTCAGTGCCATTCAAGTCCCCATTAGAGACCTCCAAAAACAAAGTACAAAAGTGTGAACATCATCGATTACATTTTACCGATACTCTGATCCGAAATTTGAGCAAAATCTTTTTGATCGATTTTCCTTACAAATAACATCAATTCCTAGGTATTTTTGGACGCTGAATCGATTCCCGATGGAATTTTGACCCTATCTCGCTTCTCTGAGGAGCTGTTCGCTGTGTGACTTCGAACCTCACAATTTGGGGAGAAATGAGATATTTTCACCGATTTCCCGATGAGATAGCTCGAAAATTGCATCGGAATTGAATTCTACGTCAAAAAATAGGCTAGGAACACTATTTTCCAGTATGTTTTCTGAAGAAATGTTTTTTGGTTCCAGTGCGTCCCATTGATTTTCGCGTTTTTGTAGCGTTTGCTTCCCACGGGTTTGAAATCGTGATTTGGGCGTGGTCTCACGGCAAGTTTGAACTCCACATGATCCCAAAAAGGGTTGATATTTGTAGTTTGAGAGTAGGACAGATGATTTGGTGGAAAATAAGTGCCGTCAGTGCCATTCAAGTCCCCATTAGAGACGTCCAAAAACAAAGTATAAAAGTGTGAACATCATCGATTACACTTTTACCGATACTGATATCAGAAATTTGATGAAAAATTTTTGATCAATTTTAATGCAAATACCATTGATTCCTTTGTATTTTTGGACACTGAATCAATTCACGATCGAATTTTGGTCCTATCTAGCTTCCCTGAGGCGTTGTCTATCACAGTGACTTTCAAACTCACATAATATAATATGAGAAAAAAGGCAATTTTCATCGATTAGAGATCAGTAATCGCTGGAACGTTTTTGTTCAAATCGCTGTTCAACTTTGACTACTGATAATCAGATAATAAACTCTCGAATAATAAACTTCTTCGCTTCGCTATTTCCGGTAATACATAATTTTTTTACTGAGACCAAAAATTACCGGCCGCTATTTTCAGAAATTCCAGAAAGTTACAATTATAGCTCTAATAGCGCAATAATGAATCGCCGTTATTTTGTGCAAAATCACTCTTCTTGAAAAGTCGGGAAAATTCAGAATTCAGGATCCTTAATTGAATTTGTAATTTGTTCGAAATTAGAGGTAAGGCCAGCAAAGTCACGCTCATTTCCAAAGTTCATTTCATGTTCCTGCAACAATAAAATACGCTGATCATTGGTCGATTCCGAGCAATTGTTGTTGTTGTTGCGGTAGGATTGTTGTCCCTGACCCACTAGTGAAACTATCAGCTGTAATGTAATTTGCGGCTATCTCCCTCATTACAAACCCTCATCTCCCTCTCTCCCTCTCACAACGAGCTGGGTGCCAAGTTTACCATTATCGGCATGATTTCCGGTCTTTTCCCCTTTATATTGAGTATTGGAGTAACTAGGTTACAGTTATTAAACTAGGGGATTTAACTTTCGACAAGACTGTCCGTCTCTTGTTGCTGACTGACAGTCCTGTCCTGTCAACTTCATGTCATTATGATCCTATAATTATCCCATTAGTGATTCGCGTTTTGGCGCCGCAGATGTTGTTTGAGATGCACTAGGTGATTACAACACACACACNAGATGCACTAGGTGATTAAAACACACACACACACACACACACATATCTCAATAACAGCTCCTTATTGCCCGTTATAAGGTGGCATTTTATTGGTCGCCCCGAATATGATTTATTATAACGCGACCAGCAGCAGCATCACTGTGTGAACATCATCATGTGAGAGAGAGGTAGAAAGAGAGAATGAGAGAAGGGAAAAGAGCGATGGATTATGCTCGAGTAGCCCATTTGATTCTTTGTCGTAAGTAACATAGAGAATATTCTCTCTCCCCCCTCAATTACATTAGCCTTTCCCTGATCGAATTTGCCCCTGTCTTATGATGCCAGTGAGGCCTGTGAAAATGATGGTCACTCAGTGCTACCCACATGTTTTCACCTATCTACTGCAATGTGTGAGAATTCTGATCATTGATATTCTGTATTTAATTCACAAGTTGTTGTTTTCACAAGTTGTTGTTTTTCACAAGTTGTTGTTTGCGCAAATTGTGTACTCTGTTTGTTGGCTAGTTACTAATCTCGGTGCGTTTTTAAAGTGATTATTTTTAGCTCGCATATCATGACATGTATGTTTTTTTTTCTATATTTATAGTTATTTTCGCATCGAGAAGAGTAGGGAACCGTAGTAATGCTACGCCATAGCTTTTTATAGTCATGATTTACATACATATTTATTCCTTTCATTATTAACGGCCGCACTGGAACGTTCCACTGTAACCAATTATAGAATAGAATTCATGATGAGGTCATTCTTAGCTCATGGATGATTCTCTGCCTAATCATGTTGAAAAGAGTAGAAATCGATTCATTATTATAGATCGGCCGATTTTGTGTTGAGTTAACTGATAAGTACGTGGAGCCTTTTTCCGAACTGTTCCTTAACTTCAAGTTAGGAAACATCCCCTTAGGATGTACTAGATTTTAGTAATATCTGGTATAAATAGTGATATACCCACCAATAATTATAGTTATTTACAAGTTAGTGTACAAAGTACACGTGTCTATCTGTAATTTAGGACATGTTGTTTTCAAGAGAATGTCACTCCTGGTCCCTCTTCTCCTGATAGCGCTCGTTACTGGATCTCTCCACTTCAAGGGTAGGTGACGAGAATACAGCAAATCCATACATACGTCCACTTTGGATCTTTCTACTTCCAATTTCATCCCATAGATGCCAAATGAACTCCTCACTCACGTTCCCCTTATCCTCACCCTCCGTCCTTCACCATAAAGCACAACTCGAGAAGTCCCTTGCCCAACATCCCCACACCCTCACATCACGTCCCCCTCACCCAACGACCCCCTCTCCCGCTCACTCCACGTCCCCTCACCCCTATACCCCTCCATCACCCCATACACCCCTCCATCACCCCCATACCCCTCTCTCGCCCCCTCAGTCCTCCTCATCCCCTGTCCATCGCCAGGAAAGGGAGCATGTTTAGTTCTGTACGAGGGATGCAACATCGTGTCAGGGAGGTGTGTTTGCAGCAGGACAAATGATAGATGTTACAACACCTTCTCCTTTACCAACTTGACAGAGTGCACCCACGAGCTATTCAAACCATTCCCTCCAGGTGTGTGTGTGTCGTTGTCTGTGTCTGTGTCTGTGTATGTCTGTGGGCGTCCGGCTTGTGTGCCTGTGTCTGTGACGTATTTGATTTGTTATTCTGATTTGACAGATTGGATCGCTGTTGAAATCATATATTTCGATGTTTCCAGTGACTGATTCTCCCGTTAGCACCGTCGGCTCGTGGCGGCGTATCAGGAGTACGGTCAGCCGGCTATTTCTTTCCATTCTGCATGACGGCGCAGTTTCAGCCACTTTGTAAGCCCAAGCACGTGGGAACAAAGTACTGTCATGGATCATGTGACAGCAGCTGTTGTATCATACCGTCATCAGGGTGCCTGCCACCAACCAACGTGTATGTGCCGGCTGAATCGTGCGCTATTGCAGAGCAGGATGTCTGCCAGGTTTGCGTATGTGTGTATATACACGTACACGTGTTTATGCGGGAAATAATTATCTGTCAATACCTTCCCGCAGAATAGTCTTGCATTTCAGAATAGTCTTGCATTTCATTTCAAAAGCAAATGGTGCCATTATTCTACAAATCACAGGGACACGCATGTAAGAGGGGATTCAAGTGCAAATCCGTGAAAGAAGGATGCCCAGTTTTGCCCTGCAAGAAGCAACCACTATGTATAGTAGGTATACACCACTTCCATTCAATTTGGAGATGATGAATATCCCAAACATGCATCAATTCATGACCATTTCTAACCATTCCTCTTACTTCAGATAATGACTATGATCCTTGCCCGGTGAGCTTATGACTTATCTCTAAGTTTTTCGAAAGGTTCAGGCCAGAAGTTTTGCTGATTGATTAAGACTTGTTCATTGCACTAGATGGTGACCTGCAATCAAGAACGTGGTGCCACCATATGTATCAGACACAAGCGACCGTACTGTGAAGATTGCCCCTACACATTCAGATGTGTTCTCGTCAGTCACATCATGAGACCTACATCCTTGAGACCAAGTAATGACTTTTATCAATTCCATTGTTGCACTTTAAACAAGACTGGACTTGGCACATTGTCACAATGATCACACTTTGGACGCGGCGCGATGGAGATTTCTATGATCAAAAAACGCGCATGTACACGCATTATATTTGCACAGTCACGCGCGCGCGAGTGTTTCTTGAGTATACAATTCGTCACACCTCGCTGCATACCTGTGACGTAGGAATGCTCTAATACCAGTCAGGACTGCGTGACGATTGGGTGCCCAATTCGTCACAAGTCACTGACACTACTGCACAACTGTGACGTAGGAATGTTATCGAAGGAATGCGCTGACACCAGTTCGTCAGAACAGGCCTGTGTGACGATTGGGCACCCCATTTGTCACAACTCGCTGACACTACTGCATCGGTCATTTCAGGTCATCACTTGAGCTGTGCCGAGTGCCCTCGTATTTCAACACAGGAGTCTTTCTGCAGGAACCATTTCGGTAGCGTGAGTTGGTTATTTCCCAAATGCAATTTTTCACCTTGGTGTTGATAAATTTGATAAATTGAGTTAACTTTAATGGCATTTCAGCGCTGAGGATTAAGGTTCACAGTCTGCTGTGGGAAAAACGACGATATAAGTCACTGGGTAATAAAAATTTCATATCTTTATGTTATTAGTTTTCTTCACCAATTATTGTCAAACTCAAACTCGACTTTTTTCATCTAACCGAACTACCAAACCGAACGACCGAAGGAACTGTATTCAATGTTTATATCAACCGACAATTATACATCAGGTCTGTGTGACTGGTACAGCGTGATTGTGGAATACGGATTAAAACAGAACGTCCCCGTGACAATTGTACGAAACGCAACATTGTTAGTGAAGTCAAGAACACACAATTCCTGTTCCTGCTTGCCAGTCATCAGCCCGGGACAGAGGTATGATGGTCCATGTTCCTGAGCTGAGCGGAGCTTTCATTCATTGTTCATTCATTGCTTTCATTCATTGCTTTCATTCATTGCTTTCATTCATTGTTTTCATTCGGTGACCAATTAAATTACATAACGCATCACAATTTAAAGTTTTGATTATCTATCTATGTATCTCTCTGTGCTGTCAGGTACATGGTTATAGGGAAGTCGCTCTCCGTATCCCCGCAGTTGATCCACATACCGCAGGACGGCTTTGTCAAGTCGTGGCATCTTGTAAGTTCGCAGTATATCACACACTCTCAGTTTCTATGTTGTACAAGGCGTTTTTTTCTTTTTTACTTGCGATTTGCCGCCTTATTTTATGACGAGGCTCATTGCATATAATCCAGGTGAAACGAAGAAGTCAGTATTTGGAAAGTTTAGAGCCTTGCTCAGGGAAGTCAGCAGAAACTTGATAGAGCGTATGGGCTCTATGGTTTCACTGTGATACGATTCGTCTATGGCCCTACAAGTACACTGGCAATGGCATCGAACTATCGAAGCACGGACACAAAACATAACCAATCTGCATAGTGCACTCTATACAAATAGACCGGTAAATGAACAATGGTTCGGTCAGAACTAAAGACTGGAATGGATGAGAAGTAGGACTAGGTTAACGCTAGAAATTGCCAGATTTCATCTGTCTAATGGTAAGAACATCTCGGAAATTGCAGTGGACAGATAATATCTGGCAAGGTAGATTTATCCGATGAATTTAACATTTTTATATTATTCACCGATCATTTCATCTCATTCATTTGTCTTTTTCAAATATTTCGTAAAGCTATGGTAGTATTAGAATTTAAACAAACAAAATATTTTTTTTCAAAAATGTCAGCAGTTTTGAGTTTGTTAACAAATAAACAGTGTCACAAATCGTTTATATTAAACAGATTTTACAATACCAGACTTATCAATTGTTTCAAATATTAGTACATGGAAAGCTGGGACAGAAAGATGTTCTAAGATGTCCCACAGTTTCAAGAACTGTCATTATTATCTGATACTGTGTACAACTGTACTCAGTAGTATCCATGATTCCAGATCATGTTTGATACCTGAAACTCATTCCTGTGACTCTCCTACATCCACATATGACAAACTTAGAAACGTCATTCTTCTTCATCACCCGCTGAAATAGTGTGAGTCACCAGCTTTTAGTTCACTATTGCTCGGATCGCGCTCAAAGTCAAGGTTACTCAACATGAGAATGTCAGAATGAGATCACTTTCTGGATTTTAACTTTATATACAAATCAAATTCTATGACCGCGCGCGACCTTGCTTATCGATGTTGCCTGTCTACGATAGCAGATAGGCCCGGCCTCAATAGCTTAATTGCACGTGCTCAATGCTCCAGCTACGACTCTTCCCGCGCTGCGTGAGTCAAATACTTCTCTCGTTTGGACATTTTCGCGAATTGGACATTTGCTTGACCCAACGTTCAGTTCACAGAGTAGGATAGGGGTGCGCACTTGCAGATTGAAGAGATTGTGAACTTACAATAATTCTGAAGTGCGTCATGGAGAGCCATATCCTCATTGTAGTTGAGGAAGTCGTCTTCGTCGTCAGCGGCGAAGTCGGAGTTCACTGTGTCGAAACGCGGCCGTCGTGACGAACTTCCCTCGTCATCATCCGAAACATGGCGTGCGGTGCCCTCATCGTCAGATTGTCGAGTACTTGGGTCATCCTGCTTGACTTTGATGGCATCCCCAGACTTGGGTAACGGATTTGATATCCTGGGGAAGAGAGTGGAGAGGTTTCAGACTTGATAATTGATGGCATCACTGTGTACAATTCAAGCATTGCTGAATGCTGATTGAAGAAGCGTCTTAAAAAAACTAGGAAAACAAATTTCAGCTTGTTGATCAATTCTCAGTAATATTCCTAACTCTTTAAGCATTCACCTGGCCTTTTTACAGTCCATTTCTCCAGTAACCTCACTGCTGTTTAATCTATCGATAGCAGCATTGCACTCGCTGCCCAGCTTCTTCAAAACATCGTAATTTATCTGAGATTTTGAATTGATAATGTGTATCAATGTGAGACGTGAGTGAATGCGTTAAACTGGTTTGCTAGTGTAACGCGAATGTAGGTGAAAATAAAGCCTGAATATTGCCGAGCGTTGAAACAGCATAACAGATTGTATCATACTCATAGACTCTAAAGGTGGAAGGTATGAATTTTGTATACTCAGTGGCTCAACGCCTCTTAAACGCCACGGTGAAATACCTTCGAACTGAGTTTCTTTTCCTTTATCATCTTCTCCATGGCCTCTCCTGGTGTCGCTGACACGCCTTTCGTGGCATTTATCACACGCTGAGCACGCCTATACTTCCCTGAAAAGGGCAGGGCAATGTAGTTCACACTCGAAGGCACATACGTTGCGTCACTCTTTCAGTTTTACTCAGCTTACGTCACTAAATACTACTCTAGTCAGCTTGTAGTCAGCTAATGTCAGTCAGCTAATGTCAGCTAATATAGTCTTGTGGACGCATTCTCGAACTCAGAAGACTCACTCTTGGGATGTCTACGCTCCTCTTCTTCCTTTTCCTGCTTCTTCCTCTGCCTCTCAGCCAGAAACTCATCAAGATCTGATTCGTTCCATCTGAAGGGGGGGATAAGGAGATGGAGTTTAAGCTGCTTTTGGAATTGGAAAAACAGCTTTGTTCATATGATGATGAAGTTCTGTGTCGCTTATACGAATAAGCAGCAGTGAATAAATGCTCGTGGAATTTCAAAAGTATGTAAATCATGACTCAAGAAACCGCCTTACACACGCTTTACAAGCTTTGTATTGATTTAAATTGAGATCCTATTACATATTGAAGTGTCTCATTACAGAATCGAAGCTGGGTACAGGTGAAAAGTAAGACAAAAATGAGGTAGACGACTCCTTAATATTGGCGTTCGCCTTGACAGATTATTTTGTGATGGCAATATCAGTCGTTCCGCTCGTTCATATTCGAATAACTCTATCTTCAATGATATTCTGAATGGCGCAATTCCTTTACCTATTAACAAATCTAACCTATATAACAAATCCTATACCTAAACTTTTAGTTTAAATCTTATCTATATCTTTAGTCCACCACCTTTGATTCTCGAAAAATTACGTGACTAAGTTTACCGTGACCGATTTATAAAAGAACGCGTTCACGAAGAAGATGGAAAAGTGTGGTTGGATATATTGTGTCTTCCTACTAGCGTGAGTTACTCCCAGTGCCCCAGTTACCACCCAAATCTCTCTCCGAAATAACCTCGGATAACAGATAACACAGTGTGACAATTCCTCAGAACGGTAACGGCGTATACGAACATCGCGCCCTCCGGACGGGCGAGCCAAACTGACGATGAGGAGCCATTCTCTACGGCAGACAAGGCAATTGACGGAAATACGGACGGTATTTGGAGGATAGGAGCAGGCAACTCAGTTGCCATGACACAGAGCAGTGGAGCTAGTTGGGAACTGAAGTTTGATTCTCCCAAGTACATTGACCGGATCGTTGTATGGAATCGGGCAGATTACAAAACAGAGCGGATAGATGGTGTCAAGGTCAGTGTTGGAGGCGATGTGGTGGCAACACTTGCCTGGGACTGTCCACGACAGACACAATTCGCTGTAAACAACGTCGACAAGACCGCGAGAGTGGTGAAGTTGAAAGCTCCGGAGGGATCGCCCATCTCCATTGCCGAGGTTGAGGTGTTTGGAGCTGATGCCAAGCAGGATGAACCAGACGAGCCGATACCGGAACTGGACTGGTGTGCAGTTTTCCCACGAACACGGATCATTACAAACATAGCAAGTAGGGGCGTGGCTACTCAAATCGATGATTACAACATTTATACAACCGCTGATAAAGCAATCGACGGGAATACGTATCCGTACTACAGTGGCAACTCCGCCAACACTGTCCAGGTGAATATATGTGTACGGTTGTGAACCACTCACAGATCTATAGAACAACTCAAACCTCTGAACAACTCAAAACAACCTTAATTCCAACATCTTACAACAGAATCTCATAAATGAAAACAACCTCACAACCCAATGAACCAATGCTTCACACCCATTGCTCTAACCACGCCTCTCACTGCAGTTAACAAAGAGTGCCATTCCTGGTAGAACGTGGTGGAAGCTGACCTTCCCCAAGGAGGTCTACATCGATCGTATAGTGGTTTACAACCGGCTGCAGGGTAACCAAAACAGGATGGAGGGACAGAAAGTCGAGCTGGACGGGGAGGAAGTTGGACGGTTCAAGTATACGACGGTCAACCAGAAGGCATACCCCATGGATATCAAGAAATCGGGACAAGTTTTGAAGATAATCGCGAGGGAGGGTGGCGATGGCTATATCCAGATGGCTGAGGTGGAAGTGTTCGGCGAGGTGACACCAGAAGAGTAACATGGACAGATATATTACGATTTTAGAAATATGCGGAAGTGATAATATTTCATTTTGTCCGGTAATTTTCAGTTCAGATACTGACCTCTTCTTCTTGACTTCTATCTCTCGTGGTGTCAGAATAAGCATGTCAATCTCGTTGTCGTCCACATCTGAAAATCCCTGAGAACAGAGAAAGTACACGAAATATGAAGTCATCCGCGTAAAAAAGCATTTCACATGCATAATTTGTGATAATCGGTTCCCAAATTAAGGTTCGACATAACCCCGCCCAAGACATGTCAGTTTGAGTGAGCATTTGAGGATAGCTCCCAAACGGATTGACCGATTGACTTGAAACTTCAACCATAGCTCAAGGACCATTAGAAACTTGGACAACCAAAATATCACGTCAATCTGATAATCAGTTCCCAAGTTAAGGGCTGACATAACCCCTGGCCCTTATCCGCCCAACTAGCAATCAGTTATACGTACATCTTGATCTATTTCCTCCTTGATAACTTGCTCCTTCTTGACAGTTTTTTCCACTTGAGCATCCGTCTCCACGTCATTATCACGCGTGTCCTGGTCCCGGATACCTCGTGATTTTGTACTTGTCTCCCCGTCAACATAGTTCGGAATGATTCCGTATGCAGTTCGGATACCAGTATTTCCAACACCACCTGGACGAGTGACAAAATTAATTAGTCAAATTTTGAAATATCATCAACTATTCGAAAACTACAAGTAACTGCAATCTTCCTTCTGGTGGGAAAAAATCAAGACAAATCAAACAAATCCATGTTCTAAAAACGAATCATCAAAACCACCCACATTTACCATTGACGTGAGCATCTGCAGCAGTAGTACTGGATGTCATCTGGTCAGCAGAGAAGTGAGGAGGTTGATAGAGTGAGGAGGTATCCGCGGCCGATCCNCCGGATACCTCGTGATTTTGTACTTGTCTCCCCGTCAACATAGTTCGGAATGATTCCGTATGCAGTTCGGATACCAGTATTTCCAACACCACCTGGACGAGTGACAAAATTAATTAGTCAAATTTTGAAATATCATCAACTATTCGAAAACTATAAGGAACTGCAATCTTCCTTCTGGTGGGAAAAAAATCAAGACAAATCTAACAAATCCATGTTCTAAAAACGAATCATCAAAACCACCCACATTTACCATTGACGTGAGCATCTGCAGCAGTAGTACTGGATGTCATCTGGTCAGCAGAGAAGTGAGGAGGTTGATAGAGTGAGGAGGTATCCGCGGCCGATCCTTCCTCCATCTCTCCCGATATTTCCTCCTCAAGACGCTCTTTGTACGCCGTCACTTCCTGGAAAACCTCCTCCATCTCCACCTGGGGAGGCGAGGATTAGACCGTTGTGCTCGATACGGTTGTCATAGAAACATCAAGATGCACGGACAAATCTTAATTTCCAGGCATTGTTATCCGCGGAATCAATACCTAGTGACTTTGCTTCTTATCAACGAAAGGCCCTTGAGCACTACTATTTGGTTATGATAAAAATGGTAATCGTGCCTGTACATTATCATGTCATAACTTCACTACCTCCTTGGCTCT
>CAMPET010000125.1:0-12526 GCA_946803715.1 Beroe ovata
GAAACTCGGACAACCAAAATGTCAAGTCAATCCGATGATCGGTTCATGAGTTAGTGGTCGCCATAACCCCTTGGCCCTTATCGACCCAAAACAGCTCGAGAAAAAGTACCAGCTACCTACATTTTAAGTATAAGTATTCAATTCATGTAGCTCCCAACTCAAAAACTATTATTGCTAGCTCCTGCCTCTCGCCCTTCAGCTTTACTAGGGTGTCTTTAAGTGCATACATCGCGTAACGCGCTGAATCAAATTCATGATGTGTATGTATCACTGAAGGCGCGCACGATCATTTATACGACGCGCATTACGTTCCTCAATATATCGCGAGCGCGCCCGCAAATTGCCAGTCAATGGCCAGAAACACTTTCGAGATGAAAAACGCCGACATCATTTTGTAACGATTTCACAAATCCGTATTAATTACATAACAAATCACAGTAATTCAAGCTGTAAGTTAACGAGTACATATACCTTCCAATATCTACCAGAGGCACGTTATTTTCCATCCATTCCATAGACATCGCATGCGTTTAGGACAATAAGATAAACGACTTTCACCTTTTTCGAAGGAACATCTTTCTGATAATAGAAAGGTAAGCTACCAAGCAATAAGTAAGTTTTTACCAGCAAAAAATATCATTCTACATTTGAACCAAATGTCAATCATAGTTAAAAATCACACCGCACGCACACACGACATAGGAGGGCATTTATAACTTAAATTAAGGTGTATGTATCCTACAAAGATAGATGTCAGACAGACACAAACATTACGACAAACAAAGCTAAACACACATATTCTGCATTTCAAGGTTAAGTGGGGGACAAGAGGGGCTCACCATGAAGTCTCAATATGTCTGAGTTTATTAACTGGGAAAATCACTCAGATAGATGGAGAGAGTGTGGCTCTCAGGAACCATTCTTATGTCTTCTTATTCTCATTGTTAGAGATATCCGTCGATGAACTACTCAGGTCCTGTGACTGAATAGGTCGCTCATCAATTCTGTTCTCGTCTTTCGACATATCGTCCTTCCCTTTCATCGTCCCGTTACTCCCATAGTACGACTTGTCCTCTGACGGACGTTCCATGGACGTGAACGAGAACTTTGTGTGTTTGGGGTCGACACTTGTGGTCTCCGAGCAGATGATGGGGTTGTTGGGCAGGGTCGGAGTATCGGAGTAAGAGTACGAGTTGTTCTCAAGACGACGCCGCTTGTTGTTCATGAAGGTTTCCATCAGCTGACCTTGCCTGAAACAGAAGAAAACATTACATAACTATTCAACGGGAAATGATTCAGAACAGAACCATTTCCAATATATTACAAAAGGAATGGATGATGGACAGCAAACGTGTTTCAACGCAACCCTGAACAGCAAAAACTCACGTAATGTCTCGTTTTGTATGTTCCGGCGAAGTTGACGGCGGCGAAACATCCTCCAACACATACCCGAGCATGTTATTCCCGCCGTTACACAACTTGGGACCGCTCTTCTCGATACTGTTAGACGAGGAATCGGGCGAATGACGGGACGAGTCGGGGATCGCTTTCACCGTCGATTCCGTTGATTTCTCCTCCTCCTCAATTACAAGTTCCGGGGAGCTGGTCGATTCTTCGCCTCCTGGTTGTTGTTGCTCGGAGTTCTGTGTGGATTTCACTCTCCCAGCCCGCTCAGTGCTCCTTGCCCTAGAGCCGGAGTCCATGTACTCCCCGGACACTTTCGATCGAATGGTGTGGTCGGGCGAACCTCGGAAATCAAATGCCGATGACGTCATTGATTTGGCGGAATCTTGTCTCGATTTAGTCTCGTTTGCAGCAGGCTCATCCCTTATCCGAGAAGTATGGAGATTCTTGTTGTTATCCGACCTAAAATCCTGGTTCTGTCTGTTTTTGATGTCGGGTGTTTTCGTGACGACTGCTAACTTCGGGTTATCTTTCAACGACGCTTTCTTCGTTGACGGGGTGGTTTTTACCTCAATTCTCCTCCGAACATCATTCGGATCTCCGCTATTCACTGCTTCGGGGTGACTAAAATCAGCCGCCTTTTTTGAGGGAAAATCCTGATTATTCTTCCCGTGATTGGACAACCGATCGTCAGACTCGATCCGTTTCTTCTCCTCAGGTCGGTTATTTACAGGGTGTGGCACACTGTTCGGTTGTTGCGGAGTCATGTACGGAGCGCGTGACTCCAAATGGGTTGGAGCAATTCTCATCTCGGGTGGTTGACTGGGTAGGTCCCGTGGGTGAACATCCTTGAAATTCCTCGCTTTTTTCAGCTCCGGGGGCGGGATGGAGGCGCTGCTTATCATGTGTGTTCGAGGGTTGTGCAGAGGAGGCTTGGCAGAAACGGGTGTATTTGTGCGCAGCTCTTTCTGTAACTCCATGTGTTTCATCGGATCAATGTTTCCGTAACTCGACGGTTTGTTGAGGTCCGGCATCTTGGGTTGATGCTTCTCACCCCCTCTTGGCACATGGTGCTTGTCCACTGGTTTCGACTTGGGGTTCTGCGGAGAGTATTGCTCTTTTGGAGGACCGGGACGGTTACCCTGAGGAGAGATCTTGTCGCTGGACCGAGACTGAGGTCTGGAGTGACCCATTTCCCGACTAGGTGTTCTGGAGTCCCTGTGGTTCGTCTGGGGTCCACTGGTGGGGGTCTGAGGGGATACCATGTGCTGAGATTTGGGGTGATCCCTCGGTACAGAGTTTTTGTGGTGTTGCTCCTTGATGTGCTGTTGTTCTCTGTGATGTTGCTCTCTGTGGTGCGACAGTTCGCGATGTTGCTGTGCTTCTCTGTGTTGCTGTGCTTCTCTGTGTTGCTGTGCTTCTCTGTGTTGCTGTGGTTCACGATGTTGCTGCGCGGCTCTATGTTGCTGTGGTTCACGATGTTGTTGCGCGTCTCTGTGTTGCTGCGTCTCTCGATGTTGCTGCGCGTCTCTGTGTTGCTGCGCCTCTCGATGTTGCTGCGCGTCTCTATGTTGCTGCGCGTCTCTGTGTTGGGTGTCCCTATGGTCTCGCTCAGGGTGATGAGTATCTCGTTGCGGATCCCTGGGATAAGCATGCGAACCCGGCATTTCCCTCTGACCGTTGAAATCCCGAGGAACATGCGTCTGATGATCCCGAGGAGGGTAGTGAGGAGAGGAGTGAGGGATGTTGGGATCACGATACATCATGGTGGGATTTGGAGGGAGCTTTTGGTGGGAAGATGCATCCCGGCTGTACTGGAAAGGATCTCTCTTGTCTTTGTGCGCCTGCTCATCCACTTTGTGAACTTGCTTCTCGCTATAATACCCATTCCTTCCCCCACTATACACTTTTTCCCGACCACCATCACCTCCCTTGGATCTCACGTCCTGTTCACGTGACACAGACACATGCTCTTTCCGGTAATGTGGACCGTCCCTCGTCCCATGTTCACCACTGTGATTGTTCATGGACGAATAATCCGATTTGGCTACGCTCGTTCTCACACTAGCCTGATCCAGGGGCTTGGTATAACTTGGTCTCGACACCATCTCCCGATGCGACTCGGATCTCTGCTGCTCGGCCCTGCTGTACAGGTCCCTCGCGTCACCCCCAGCTGAGGAAGTCGGGACGTCTGTCTGTGCGAGCTGTCGCTCTAGCTCCGCCCGCGGGTTATCCAGCAGCCCGCTCTCCGCCTTCTTCTGCATGCTGTGCTGCAGCTGGAGGATCACCATGGCTGCCTCCGCGACGTCGTCAGTTTTCCGGGATTTCTCCTTTATCCCGCCAGTCGGACTCAGCTTATCCGGATCGGTTGCGGGTTTGTGTTGCTTCACATCCGAGCTGGTGTTACGACGACGGACCTTGTTCTTGGGCTCGTTCTTGAACGATTCCACAGAGAGGTGATGGTATTGGAGGTGCATGGAGTTGTCGAGTCTCTTGGCAGGGGATGTCTTGTTAATGTTGGAACTACTACTCCCTCCTTCAGGAAAACTAATGGAGTTAGCTGGGGATTTGAACGCGAACTGTGAGGGCGACTTCATGTCTCGTGTTGGTTTCGTGAGTTTCAACTCTCCCGTCAGTGGACCAGTGCTCGAGTGAGATGGTGGTGCGCTGGTTGGGGTACTCTTGGGGGCGTACGACTCGATGATGGTCGGGTTGCTCCTTGGTGGTTCTTTGGGTGGTCGCGAGTGAGGGATTGGCAGTTGCTGGGCAGTCCCTGATGTTGAGGCTTGGGGTTGCTGGGCTTGTTTCTCCGCCAGCCTCTGTGCCCGGGTCTTGCATTTCTCGCCAATGTCAGGTCGAATCTTGTAGAACTGTTCGAGAGTCTTCTCAAAGTCGTCTATCTTGCGGATGTACTCAAAGTAGGTGTACGGGTTGAACTGAAATGGTGTCAATGTGATAACAAAATATTTACTGTGGTGGAATTTATCCAATTTTCAAGAAATAGAGGTAGGAAAATTGTAGATAACGGTGTCACTTTACTCACGTTTGATTTGAGTAAGAGCTCGTTGTAAACCTCCGGTCTCAAGTTGGGATACTGATTCCGCAACGTGTGTATCATGATAGCATACCCCGTGATATAAACCTGATATGACAAAGTTGTCATACTGTCATTGCTGATACAGATGTCATACTTGTCATATTTGATACAGAGGAGAGTATGCGTTATTTTTGAATCATATAAAATCTTGATATGATAGAAACTGACCTGGTTGAGGAATTGGAAGGGATATTTGTGCTTGGGTTTCTGTATCTGAGTCTTGATAATATCATTCTCTTTGCCGAGCGATCCCGAATATCCCGCAGTCTCCGACACACTCTTGGGCGCCAAGGGATCCGTCCCGTACGCACTAAAGTACGACGTCCCCGATGAGCTCAGATGGGTGAAGTTGCCCGGCGTTGTGATGGAGGGTGTGGTTGTGGATGCACTGCCCTGTTTGGGTGTGGGCCGGGCTGTCACGTGGGATGTGCCAGGTGCGTTAGCAGTAGAAGAGGGTGGGGGAGGAGGGGCTTGTGCTTTGCTCGGTATCATGTTGTCAGTGTCCTTGCTGTTAACACTTCCCAGCATGTAGTGGGGAACGACAACCGTCTGTTTTGTCGTGCTCGCTTGTGTTGTCAACTGAGATGTGACGTTTGGTGTATAATAGTCGACATTCGTGGTCACAGACAGATAGCATGATTTGAGATTGTTGACAATGTCAACAGTTGAAAAAATATAACGTACCTGTAACCGCGGACTCGTAGTTTTCAGCATGGAACTGTTACCAGATGACACAGGGTATTTCGCTGGCACTGTGCCACTTCCCAGTACCTTTTCCTCGGTGTGTTTCAGCTCCCCTCCACGGGGGATCTGCGAGGTGTGACCAGCTGGTGCCTCGTTATGTTGTTCACCGTGCACCATACCGCCTGAGTGGTCGGTGGCCCGTAGTGACGTGTGGTCGCCACTCTTGTGTTGCTCCCGTTGTGCCATCGTCTGCTGCTGGATCAGGAGCTGAGAGAGGATTGACAGGTGTAAAACATATCTGTCACATGTCACATGACAACACATCACATATTACAACACCTCATATGATAGCATGAATTGGGAGTATCGGGTTGAATGGCGAATACTGACCGAGTTTATACTGCTCATCTGCTTGTGTTGCTGCTGCAGGATACTCCGATGGGAAATACTGGACGTTGTACTCGACGGTCTGCTTGGCGTATTCTCGCCTTCCACCGCCCTCGGCCCATGCGACACAATCTCCACACTGCCCGGTCTGGGGGCTTGCTCTCCGGGATCCTTGCTGTGTTTCGAGAAGTCGTTGCTGATGTACTGGCCCAGACCATTCCGAGCCAGGATTGCGTCGATATGTGACATCCCAGGGATGTCTTTGTGATGTTGAGGCACGGTTTCGGCCCTCGGGGGCGGATGAGATTCGCCCGATACTCGCCTCTGTTCGATAACAACCGAGGGCTTGGGCCGAGATTTGGTGAGTTCGGCGGGAATTTTGACGGGTAATGAGGAGGGCGGGTGTGTTTTAGGAGACACTGTGCAAATTTGTGGTTTCGGTGGGATGTGTGGCTTAGGCGGCGGGTGGGCGACTGGTTGTTTGGGGAGATGGTGCGGGGTGGAAGTCGGTGGTCGGCAGGTCTCTGACTTGGTAACGGGTTTGGGGATGGGGACCATCTTCTGCTGTGGGGGAGGAGCGGGGAACTCTGGCGCGGTCTCAGCTTTCTTCTTCGTAGCGATACTCCTGATAGCACATGAGCCGTGAGCCGTGATTCTACACAGAACATTCACCACTGGTGTTTCACTAGGAACAAATGAACAATGAACTGAACAATGAACTATGAACACTCACTTCTCCATCTTAGCGGCGGATATCTCCTTCTCTATCCTCACATTGTCCCTCTCCAGCCTCTCTATACTCCTCACCAACTTAAGGAGGGAGTTGGTGCTGTCCCTGTACTCCTTGATATGGTCCGAACACGCAACGGACAGGGTTTTGATGTCGTATCCAGGAAGTTGGGACACCATCTCGTTATACTCGCTCTGTTGAGTGGACACTTCCCGTAGATCGGCAAGGGATGTGGAGTAGCTGTCCTTCCACTTTGTGATCTCGTCCATCTGAGAAGCGGGAGTGGGTTAGGGAGTTGGGGGATTAGGGAATGGGAAGAAGCGTTATTGCCGAGTGTTATGAGTAGAGTCTTACCAGTGTCGAGTTGACCGAAGTCTGATAGTTATTGATCTCGTATGAAATTCGCTCAAGTCGCTTGTGAAGGATTTTGAACCCTGTTACGTGCTGTAATAGCTCCTTTCCGATTCCTTGTGGATCCCTGTGCTTGATTCCCAGCTGAAATGAGGATTATTATGAAGGAGTAAACATTATTATGAAGGAGTAATCATCTCGCAGACACAGTCTAAACTTGGCACGCGTACATCATTTTGTCATTTCGTGCAATTCATCACACACAAGTGAGATCACTTTACAGCTTGGCATTCCTCTGGATGAAATCCAGCCGCCGTTTCAACACTCGATGCCTGTGACTCAACATCCAATTTTAGCACTCTTTCATTACAACACACACTCACACTTCGCACTATAATAAACGCGGTACATCAAATATTTGTGCTGATGACATAGAAGCATCTGGAATTTTCCGAATGGAATATCCACTTTCTTCTAGAACGAAACAAAATATGTGTGTGCAGAAAGGCAGCTGAAACATGTATCTTTGCATTTTAATACTAGGCAAAGTTAACGCTACTACTTAAGCGTCCTATAATGAGAAAGGTCATGTTTTGACATCCATCTCACCTCCCTGAGCCGCGAATCGAGGGCGTTGACCGCCGCCTCCTCCTCCAAAGCCACACTCCGGTCAATCTGTTCCATCTGCTCCTCCAACCGTTCCTTCAGAATCTTGTTCTGCTCCAGCTCCAGAGTGAGGGCGGCTTCGCCGTACGATGAGGAGCACTGGGACACGTACTGGGACAGCTGCTTGCTCAGCAGTGCTGGGGAGAGAGACGTGCGTGATTAGGGGAGGGGGGATAAGATGTCACGACTCACGCGTGATCTGCTGCGTGATATGCTGGTCATCGCGTGATATCTAGAGGATGTGCTGGCAGTTTGCCAAGGAACGGGAAGTCGGATAAACCAACAATAATGAGAGCTGTGAGTGAAGTTGTGCCAACGAACAAAAACTGTTTTTCATCCATTATCCCAGAATGTTTCCAATTGGTGGCGACCGTTTGCGTAGGTATGGCCAGTAATCAGAGAAGTCTAAATGTGCATCCTTGTATGAGATACGTCACAATATAACGATATCGGATACTATTTGTGTACTTGGTCGTGGCAAGTATCGTCTCATTCCCTCACATATCTGCACAGGGTACGCAGCATGATGAAGGTTAAATGTTCAGTATTCGGTTCTCTATCGACGGTATTACCGCATATAATCCGACATGAGACGGTTTAAGGCATCGAAATATATATGAAGCAGTGAATAAAGACAATGAAATCAGCAATTTGAAGGCTGAGGGACCAAAGATGCTATAAGGGATCTAAATTCTAAGATTCTCTTCCCCTCACTTTGATCACAACTCACTCTGTAAATCATTGAGACAAGATATCCGGGGAACTTCTATCTCCGTCAAATTGGACAAGAGATGTGCTCGTTTCTCGTCCTCCATGGACAGAGCAGGGAGGGACATCATGTCCTCGAACCTGTCCTTTATCTTGCGATCTGCGCTCATCATCAGACTATCTAACTTGTCGCCGTACTGAACAAGGAGAGAGCGAATAAGTGATAAGAACAGAGATATGTTGATCAGAAGATAATCATAGAGAAGATATTTGTGAAATCGACCTTATTGATCTAACAAATCGGGATTCACTGAATGTAATGTAAACATGTCAAAACACAGAGTCGATCACAGAATACGGTGTACATATTAGCGGTGGTCTGGGAATGAATGGATACAAAGGAACAATGGGGAGAGACGGAGTAGTCATGCCTTATATGGGCATATTTTTCGGGAGGTGGATACGGGGCTGGATCCCGAGGGACAGTAACAAAGCGACAACGGACGCAACAGTGGATACGAGCTCACAGCGTGATTTGTTGTTGGTTGAATTCTTGGGAAAAACTGGCTGAGTCAAACAGAACAACTCTCTAACACCACTAACAACAACAATTGACTAACAATTGACACCACTGCTATAGTCAATGTAACAACAACAACAATATCACACCATTTTTCTCAAAACTGACACCCAGATCGGGACAAACCTTGGCTCGTTGCAGTCTCATGTATCCCTCAAGGTAGGACCTATCTACAGTGTGGATGAAGTAGCACACATCGTTGTTCGTCCAGCTCACTGATCCCGGAGCTCGGGGGTGAACCTCTCGGACCCGCAAAATTGTCCCAACATCTTGTGTGCGGGAGAAAAATGGTGTTAGAACGTGTGCGGGAGAAAAATTTGTTAGAACATGTGCAATGCTAGATATGTGTAATGAGGTGCGGCAACAAGGAGATCAGAATGGATGATCAGGTGAAATAGAACGGGAAAAAATAGAACAGTCTATGAAATGTTGAGATATTTCAAGATGAAAGATCAGATGCTAAGTCCTAGAGAGACAAATTTATAATCACAGACTGAGATGTAGACAAGTTTGACATTGTCGATTATAGACAGAATAATAGCAGAATAACGAACAGATCTCTCATCTCTAGACGGTCTTGTTGCCGATTATGCTAAAATATTCATTTAATCGCCAAGACCGGAAAGTGAGGATAATCGATGCGACATAATTGGATTTAATCCAGCGATCGTACAAAATTGGCATGAAACGTTTATATGATGGACGAATATTATCGACCGGACGAATAAAAAATCACGTTGCGCGCGCCCTGCATAAAAGCTATTATAAACGGAGCAATAATAACTGCCACAGTGACACACACTAAAAGTACAAATATTCTGAGTATGACATGTGACACACAAATATGTGCAAGATGTCATGTGACAACTCGTATCGAGTAGTAATAACACAACTCATCTTCTCACAGCAGAGAAGCGGTGATTTTAAAAGAAATGTGTGTGTTTTGGGCTGCCCTGCAAGCGAATGTACACGAGTCATGTGATACAATCTCGGGTTTCTATTGGTCAGACGACGAGATGGCAGCGTGCTGATTGGCCAAAGTGGATGCTTGGTAAATTGTCTCGAAGGAGCGTGAGCATTCATTATACTCTGTATCATATATATATCAAGTCAAATATGCGACGTACATACATGGCTTAATCTCTACTTGCGTGTGTGTGTGCGTGTATGTTTGTGTTTAAGCACGTTATATACAAGGGCAGGATCACAACAAAGCGGGGGAAATGAAGAGGAGAGGACAAATTGTTTTATAGCGACAGAGTCGCAAACGGCAAAACCAACTCACCGGTTATATTTCGACTTGTTATCCTGAAGTTGATGGGTCTGAATTCGGCGCTGGATATGATCTTTACCCCCTCGGGTAGCAAAGCGAACCGTTCCTTCAGCTTATGGTTCAAACTCGCTCCAAATGCAAAGTTGTTCACGAATATCGTAGTCGAGTTCTGTATAATGGGCCGGAATTGGTCGTCCAGGAAATTACCCTGGAATATCTTGAACTCGCTGTACGGCTTGCCGAAAAACTTCATCCATCGTACAAACTGAGTTTCCATCGCCTGTAACAAATAACAAATCCATTAGTATAGCTATTGAGATGTCATCAAACAGAGTTATCATCATAACCGGAGACTGATTTTTCTCAGAATATTTGCGGAGGGAAGCGCATACCTTGGCGTAGTAACACGGGGTGGGTGCCTGCTCAATCCCGTAACATACTCGACACACATTGCTGGCAGCAACTTGGAGTACAACTTGGCCCACCCCACTGCCCAGGTCGAGGAATGTGGACCCTTTTTGAAACGGCACGTCTTCGATCAGCTGATCGATCATTTCAAACGAGGTCTCGCCGTAAACCTGCACAATACGCGTAGTTATTTTCAGCGACCGTTATATTCACTATCATGGCTCGCAACTAGCGACAAGTTCTAGTCGATGCATTTCCTAGAATATAATCTTTTCAGAACAACCCTGTCGAAAGAATATTTTGTCCATATACGGGCATTGCGTTCAATGTGAGCGCTCGAGACAGCTTTTATTCATTCACCCCTTTCTACAATATGACACTCCCTACTAGCCCAGACATAAGCTGTCTCGAGTTATATTACACACACATTTGCATAAGATTAATCCCTTGTTGTAATATGCACCGAGTGACAAGATGTGAGTCTCAAACCCGACTAGCGGGTCATTATACCATATATGGACATGTTGAGACAAATGGAGTTAGTGAGAGTAGACTGGATAATATGGCAGATTATGTTCATATTGTAGGGGTCCCGTACAGAATATCATAAGACGTAAATAGGTGTATAACAGTGTATACTAAACACATGAACATACGTCCACACTCGCTGGCTTGACGATGATTCGGCCGCACTATTTTATTATAAACCCATGAAAAGAACATTCGTCCACACACACACAAACATGTGATTAGCGTTTCGTTATGCAAGAAGTGTTTAGCGGTATACAGACTGCCGTGTATACTGTAGACTAATCTCTTGTGTAAACCAGCCAGAACCACACAATTCACGGTATTCTGGGGTTTAAATGCTGTTTACTTATTCTGTATTGTAGTAGAAACAGACCAACTCACACATACACAGAGATAGCGCCTGACCTACACATACACACACACACAAACACACACACACTCACACTCACACACACACACACACACACAGAGTGTGTGAAACATAATACTGTGTCTACAGCATGAAAAAGACTAGAATGTGCGAAGGTCGAAGATTATAGCACATTTTCGAGAGCGGGTGTTACCTCTCTCAACACACAAAACACACCTGATGAGGTGCTGAAAAGTGGACAATTAACTTATTCACTTCAAATACAGGAGGAGATTATTTAATTTAATTATCTAATATTTAATTATGATGTGCCCCTGGGAGATAACAAATGTCACACTTTGTAACCTAATATACCCAATAAATCATGGTTTTCGTCTTACAGACCTCGGGTGAAAAAGGCTGATAAGAATTCAGCTTCTCTGGATCAAAGACAGCGTGACTGTACGTCCGATGTAATATGATCCTCAACAGTGTTTTACTAGCTGTTACACGCTGTGTTGAGTTTGTCTGAAAGAGGGGGAGAGAAATTAAAGAAAATGAACGGGATTTAATTCAATCACACGGAGGAGTTGATGTCTATCAATGTACGGGCACTATCCCACGCATATTTAGCAGTACATTGAAGCCGCTCGGTGACCAGAGCCCGGTTGTGTGTAAATATATGCCCGGAAATTTATTATCCAGAATTCTTTCGTTTAATTAACGTTTCCTGTACACACACAGAATGCGGTATGTACGCAAAACAGCATACTATGTGCGCGGCGGATGCTGCGCGCGCGAACACACACAATGCTAACATTGCGTAGTCACAGCTGGAAATAACCTACCAAAATGCGCGCTAGAAGACCGTTTTGATAAAAAGTGGCAACTTTTGTGTCGCTAAGTCACGTTAGCGTTAGCCATAACATTTATTAAAGTATTCAATTACAATGGTATAGAATTGCGAAGATAATGCAATTGTGAGCATTCAATTCAATTTCTCCAGGATGAACCAACGCGATTCTTCACATGGATTGAACATGGAGAATGAACACATTACACAAATGTTGAGATCAGATGAGAGGGTTTACCTGAAATTCGATCTTCTTCGCTTCGCTGTTGTAGAGATCACACAATTCTTTCATGCAGTCGTAACTGTAATAGAGAAAGGGGAATCAAATCTCTGTGTGTGTGTACATGTGTGTTATACATGCAGCCACCAACACACATATTATGCGGATATTACATTTCTTGTGTTTGAAGTGCCGCCATTTCTCCCCTCAACTCTTATACATGCATATGACCGCAATAACTATAGTCACACACCCAGGAACAGACACACACACACACACACACAC
>CAMPET010000125.1:37686-61189 GCA_946803715.1 Beroe ovata
CACACACACACACACACACACACACACACACACACAATATGTGCGTTTGTGTACAGCGCATTCGCCGCTCGATTATCCAATCTCCAGGAGTAGGAAAGAAGTTGGATACGGAACCAGGAGTGATGCTGAAAGTGTGATTTATCGGAAAACACGATCGGAACCATGGAATCGGCGAGATGGGAAGGGAAGAGCCCCTAAAATCCACCATCTCCAGTAGATGGTATCGCAGCTCAGCTTTACATAACCTACCTGACAGTGAATGTTTGGTAAGGAATGTGTCAAATAATCAGTCACTTATTCAAACATCAGTGAACAAACATCAATAAACAAACATCAGTAAATAAACATCATAGTGATTTGAGATAGTATTTTTCACTTTCAAAAACAATGAAACAACCGAGTTTCAAATTATAAATAAAGAGTTACTTTATAACAACAAATTTCACTGACAATACTAACTAAATGCAGTAGGGACTTTCCAGCGGTAGCACTTCATGCACCTGTCTCAAGCAGTTCGCTTGCTGGAATAAGGGCATCAATTTCCGGTTTTGTCAAGAAGCAGATTTCATGTTTTCAATGGAAACATTGCAAACTTTTCATCATATTCGTGCGGAGCAAGCAAACATCTTGTTTTATTATGTACACCGATTATGATGGAAAGCCTGCAAAACAACCGAATAACCATGAATTACAGGTCAATTCGCGTATAATGAAACACGAATATAAGCTCCTTTGACAACTAACTCCGAACATTATAAACGAAATTCAAATATCATTATTAGGACAAGAGGGTAAAACATCCGTACTGCATTTGTAAGTCTTGATAATCTCGTACACACACACACTCACACCCATAATCAGGACGTAGCACGGGAAAGATGAATAATTTGCTTCCATGTGAAATTTTCGTCACTTTTGTATCCGAGTTTGATCGAACTAAATTTATATTACATATTATTTCCCACAAATAAACCGAATATTATAGTTGGGGAAATTTTAGATCTCGACCGACGATCAGATACTGTTTCCTTTTGATACAAGATGAAATTTTGAGATAATTATGTGAAAAAATTCAAATACTCATAACACGACATATATAATATAACTTCGATAAAACATCCTAACATGAGGTATAACCGTTCTGAGATTGTAGAAAACAATTTAATTTCGAATTTTCAAAACTAACTCTCGATAGAGTGGATTAGGGTAAATCCTGGTAAATACTAAACTACATTCTCGATACTGAACGTATCACAATAATGGGGAGGGGAGAAAAAACAATGGTTGGTAGAAAAGAACACAGCCGTACATAGACTCTCAAAACAGGGTAGAAAATTACATACTAACATAATAGATGATAAACTTCTGGGGGCGCACGCGAAAGAAGGGTAAATTGGAGGCAATCCTGTCGAATGACATCTTCGATTTTTCCATTGATGTCACTCACATGTCACTCGATCTCATTTGAATGATACAATCGTTTCCGTGGGCATACTAGCGAATATCACAGAGAGACTGATCATATCCATACTTCCGGCAATACCAAGGAGGTATAGCACTATTAGAGTCAGTTGAGCTACATCAGTTATGAATTGATAGAAATATTAAGTATTTATCATTTAGCTATAAATTATTTTACCCAAATCCAATTACAATAGAATATATATATCATATGCATATTACACATATTATATAACTAGTTATATTCTATGATAAGTATCTAAAGTATTTGATCATATTACAATCTCAAAGCCATCAATCATTACTGCTTAGCTTGAAGCTGCCGGATAATTGAATTTCACAAACATACAAATATCCCAGCAGAATCATTGTCCTTCCTGTGTGTAGAACAGAGAATTTCTAATTACAATGTTTGTCCTAACACCATCAGAAAATCTGTCACCATCATAGTTGCGTTACAAGAGCAAACAAGGAAAACATGTATCCAAGAACAGCAATACAACTGGATATACAACCAATACACATAGTCCAATAATCATTTACTATCGGCATGGTTTAAAAATTTATATTGGTGGTGGGCTTCATGATTCACCTTCCAAGCAGCAAAAGATTATAGTGGGATCACCTCACTATTTACATACAAGTTCATTGCAGCTCAGAAGAGGACAAACTCAAGTAACAACGGGGCTAACAGTGTCTTTTGTTTTCATCACATCAATCACAACTCCTGAGTGTATATTATATTTGTCTAAACAATTTCCTTTCTCTAGTCATTGGTGATCAAGTTTGCCAGATCATACATGTCACAATGCAGTGTGTTTCTCACTATATCACAACAAGAACCCCTTCTTCATGCCAGCATAGCTGGAACTGGAGGGGCCGGGAACTGAGTGAACTGCTAACTGAACAGAGTCACAGGTCGTCTGGCATGTGGTGCTATCAGCATGTAATAGCTTTGACGAGTTGGTCCAGCCACAGGGCAGTGCTGACCGCCTCCTCTTCTTCTGAAGCCTTGTTTTCCTCATCCTTTCCTTCAACCCAGCGATTTTGCTTTTCATTATTTTGTTTTCCCTCTCACAATCATTAGATAGCTTGGCAGCAATGGGATCTTGATCCAAGTGACATTGGGCCAGATTCATTTTTGCTCGCTTAGCAACATTTCGATAGTTCTCAAAAGTGGAGCTGCGCCTCTTAGCATATGTTGGAATTGAGGCTTGATCTGAATCTGATTTCACCATACCCATTTCAGACTTGAGCTTCTTGATAACCATATCCTTAAGAAACTTCTTTAGATCACTACTCAATGGAATGTCTGATTTACCTTTGGCAAGGACTGAGGTTTGGTTATTGCTCCCTTTACGGATATATTGAACAAACTTTTTATGGATGTCATTGCTTTCCACAGCAGTACTTGTGCTAGGTCCAGGAGCTTCAGGTTCTGGTTCACTGGCGATAAGCTGCAGCTTAAAAACAATGACCATGTCTTCAATATGAAGGGTAATAGAAGCTTGATCTCCATCGCGTATCTGAGCTTTAATCTGAAATAAATTGGTGATTGTTAAAGGATAGGTTTTCCCATTCATCTACACATAACCGAGAATTTGGAAGTCCATTCTACCTCTGCATTCTCCAATACTTCATCAGGAATACTTTTCAGCAGTACACTAGACTTGGTTGTAACATAACCAACGAGTCCAGCACGCATCACAGGAAGGACAGATATAGATGATTCATGGACCAAATTGTTCTCTCGCAGACTCCCAAAACGTAACTCTCTGAAAATTGGAGTAGCTATTTTTAGTTTATATACAATGTTAACATGCTTATGTATTAGTTAACGTACAATGTAAGCAAAAACTTAACTCCACACATAAATTTAGGAATAAAGCTTACTTTTCCTTCAGCAGTATCCTAATGTTGTCTGTGTCAGTCCTCAGCTTGTCAGCAATTTTTTGTTTGAAAGACTCCACTCGAGAATCAAGTGAAACATTGAGCTCAAATGGTTCCCCAGATAATGGACAAATTTTAACCTTAATACTTTCACCCATGATGCTATGTAACCTGAGTAAGAGCAAATCAAATGTTGTAGTCAACATCTGGGAACAACTAAAATTCAGAATGAATTTGAATCTTAGAATTTGAAGGAAATTTCTGGTATTCCTCTGATTACAAACTCAGACAATTGAAACAGACCTTAGTCTTTAATTGGAGAAAATACTATCAATGAACAACATCATCTTCAGTCACCTCTAATTTGATTGTAATAAGTAGTGTTGAGGGGACGGAAGATGATGTTGTACATTGTTCCAATTGAAGACTAACCACTGTTTCAAATGTCTGAGTTTGCAATCAGAGGAATACCAGAAATTCCCTTTAAATTCTAAGTAACTGTGCGACTCTTGAAAACAACCCCTCTCCAAATGTTTAATTTGAATCCAGCAGAAAAAATTCATAACAACATAGAAAAGAAAGCATGGAAATTTCCTTTAAGGTGATAAGATCAGGCTTTGAAAATTAATGATTGACTCCATGAGAAAACATGCTACTGTTCAGTCATCAATCTAAGTGATTCCAACCAAACAAAAGCATCTAATAATGCTCTTGTACTTCATCATAGTACCATGTCTACATTGTGGCGGACAAACAAAAGCTGCCAAACCCATCGAAGTATCTTCTTATAGAATTGGGGAGGAAATAAATTATATTGATATTCATTGTGCTACAAAACATAATTCAATTAATTTCAATGTTTTCAGCTTGGAACCTTGCGAGCGATAGGTCGACCATAAATATGAAACAAATAGCAAGAATGTGATGCAACTATTTTGTCTATCGATGATAAACCCTGCATGATATCTAAATTTCAAATCCTTGTATTATATGTTGTACGCGCGCATATTTATTCGCAAGCATTTGCATCAGATAGAATTGAATATCGTGACGCATAATTAGCTCCGCGCGAAGACATCGTACCTGCATGAACCAGCGACGCGCGCCGTTATGTGAACAGCCGCTATGCGCGCCACTCAAAACTAAGCCGCGCAATGATCAACCGAATCACCAACCATTGCTGACGCAAGACTAAAATATAACCCAATTTGCAAGGAATTATGAAATAAACACATCTTATTTGATCTCAGCCACAATTACAATGCATTTTTTGATATACTGTACGATAGAACAGATTAACTCAAGATACAAGCATGCGAACTCATTAAGGATTAATGAAGGTTGAAACTATCCAAGATAAACAAAAATTCAAATCCAATGTTACAATTGTCTAATTAATACATTTTATTCTAACAAAAACACAGCTTTATGTGATTTACATATGTATACAACGTCCAGATTCCAAATCTACTTCTCAGCAGCGGCTGCAAGAGCGGCCCCCTCTTTTCCCTCCTTCTTCTGGCTGAGGGTGATCTTGTCACCAAGGGACAAGGCCATGCCCTGGCTCTTCGCCCGGATTCGGATATGTCCAGACAACACACCGGTGTCGGGCAGCTGCTCAATGCTGAAATACACTGTGTTAGAACTTTAAGTGGGTATCAGATTTGTTCTTTTACAGAGCAATAATTGAGAAACCACCCACTTCTATTATACGCTATCATAATTACCTGATGTTAGCGAGAGCGTCTTCACCGAAGACACTCTTGGCGTACATGTTAGCGGCTAGGAACCCGCAGTCTCCCTCCAGCGCTTGTTTTGGAGTGAGACACTTCATATTCGTACAGGTGAGGATATGGTCCAGATACTGGGACATATCCGTGATATTTGTCTGGACACAAACCTTGTTTTCCCACTCAAACTCAGCCCACATTTTTCTGAACTCTGAGGGAAATAAATCCGGTTATATATATACAACAGCAGGTGCAACTGTGGTATAATACGGTGCTATGGCAATGTAACAGTGTTACACGTGCACTGAATATCATGGTGCAAATTGCAGGCAGCTGATTCACCCGGCGTATTCAGATGAGAATTGAAACGGGTAGACTTATCTATAATTCAACTTGAGAGAGTAATTATGTAATTTCAGGGTCGAGTGTGGACAATGCAAATCACTTGGCAAAGAAAGTAACCATTTGTTGTCCGTGTATGTTACCAGCTCTATCACTTTGCACAGTAATATGAATTGTTGACTAACGCATCGGCAATTGCTCACCGCTCAGCTACAATGAATGAGTGGATGCCCAAGGGGCACAGCCGGGCCACTGACGGGTTTTCAAGTTTTCTTTAAGGTGAGTTGTTGATGAGGGTGTTAGTATCCACTAATGAAGTCATTGCCGTATCCTAAGTCATATACATACGTTAATGTAGGCTCCTAATTGTAATGCACAAAGCATTGAACGCAAGGTTCAACTTCTATGCGTAAGACCTTTGCATTGCAGAGGTTTTTACATAGCACAGCTATTACTATACAGTGTGCTGAAATTAGAGTATATTCATAGTGCTTACAAAATATTATTCCATTTTATCACCGCGTTTGTTGATTTCAACACATTTTCGTATAGTTCAAGCGACTGGACGACCTCTATGATTAACATATCGGAATCGGCCCCCGACTTACCGCTCAATGAGGCAGAACGGTTATCATTGGCATTCTGGGGGCTCTCAACTATTGTATTTGGAGGTGTGGGCAACATTCTGATAGCAGCAGCAATCTAACTCAACAGATTTAAGATAGATGTAACTTCACAGTGGCTGATAGCGAGCATCGCAGTGTCAGATATCTTGTATATTATTGTAGGAGTGTTCCCGGCGACCGTCTCTAACTTTGCTAACGAGTGGGTGTTTGGGTCGACGCTGTGTCGCAACAAGCAACATTGTCAACTGGTTCGCAATCGTCCACATGCTCATGTTAACATCCCTCTCTGTTAACAAGTGGCTACGGTGTCAGTTCCCCCTGAGATCTCTCTACTGGACGCTGACAACAACCTCGGGTGTAGTGGTGACAGGTGTCATATGGGCGTTGTCATTCATTCCTACATTTGAGTACTACATTCTGGATAGAGGAGCGTATTTTGATATCTCTATCAACAGGTGAGATGTAAGAGATTTATCTTGAGTTAGAGACCTTCCGACTTTCGTATCAAATCATAACTCTGCGAATTATTGCCAGGTGTTTTCTCCCACCACGAGAAGGAATGAGGATTTGGCACATGGTTGACGCATTCAACTTCTGCATTTTCTCTGGAATTCCCCTGCTGATCATCATAGCCAGCAACTGCGGTCTGCTTCGCATCATTGTACACCAATCTACGAATCGTACAATCGATACCAACTCCACCAACAACTCAACAAACCAGGCCCATCCCTCTCGCTCCACAATCATCCTAATTCTCACCCTCTCATTTCTACTGCTGTTGTCATGGTTACCGGTGACGCTCTACGCTCTGCTAATCCAGCACAAGCGATTCTATCTCTACCGCGTTTCCCACTACATGATTCCACTGGATATCACACTTTCACCATTCTTCTACTGTTACTTCAACAAGACGTTCAGAAAGTTTGTTACCTCGGTACTGACGTGTTGCGGTAAACACAATCAAGTGCCTGGCATGGCTAGACTTAATCAGGGTAACTGAATTTGGGAGACTTTATTGAAACATTGACTGTAAATATTTCAATACCATCGTTTTTTACGAACAAAATGTTGTTTAAATGAGTGGACTGTTATTTGTTCACAACTCACCAACGTCAGTACAAGATGCAGGCACAATGTAGTCCATGATATCAATGTGAATGTCGTTCAGGACAACACAACTTTTGTCGCCGCTTACTCCCGATACATCGTACACAATGTTCCCGAAGATAAACCCGGATTCCGTTGACGCAACTTTCACCTACGAACAATGACGGAGTGAGTTCCGAATGCGCGCGATGTGGACGCGCGTGAAAAAGTACACGTATAAAGAACCCAACGGAGATAGGTTCGCGCGCTCCGTAAAGTGGTGTTTTGGTCGACATTTTTAATGGAAACTGAGCCGCGCACTAAGTAATGAACCGAAAACAACCACATTTCATCTTACCTGGGCCTTGGTGTTGCAATAATCATTCCCAGCTAAAGTGACAGGAGCTGGTTTGTCAACCAACTTCAGGTCACCGTGGGTAGCAAGCTCTAGAGTAAGGTTTTGGAGGGTATCAGGGGTTTGGTTCACGACCAAGACATCCAGAACTATGTCATATTGGTTCACGTTGATGTATGCTTCAGCGTAGATAGGATCGGAGAATCCAGTCAATTGGTACACCTGAAAAGAAGGAGTCAGTTCAATAAGAGAAAAGAATTTCCAAGGATTTGGTCCAAATAGAGTATCGACGAAAGGAATTGGATGCTAAATCTTCGTACCTTGCTAAGTGTTGTAGTAGAAATATCGGATTCCTTTTTCTTAGATCCCTCGGTAGCTTGAAGCAGTGACAACTCCAATTCATCAACAGCTTTATTCGTTGCTACATTACTGTGAAGATGTGTTATAATATCGTGAGAGAAGACAGAATTAAGCAACATTTTCGAAGCAACATTTTTAGCGAATACCTCAAAATATGAGAGAAGTTTATCAGCGTATCCACATCGGTTTTTATCAAATTTTTCTCCGAATCTGACAGCTCAAGTTTGGACATGTCGATTGTTCCTATCATGTTTTGCAGAGAAGATCTGCAAGCTCGAGTAAAGATAGACACGAGAATGGGAGACCTGTGTAAGATGGGGTCATTAACCAATTATCATTAACCCATTTACCAGTCAATCTGTTCAATTCTCAATCACATTTTTGTAGCGAGAAATAAGACTAAGATAGATATGACTTTTATCAGCTTCAAGGGTGCTCGAAATTGTGTTTCTCTTACCCGTCATTGAGGACCCGAATACAGAGGCTCAGCCAGTCGATATCGTCATCTGAGAGCGGTTTCTTGGGTAGGGAGCTGCGGCCGAGATGCATGATGGATGCCAACACCAGCATGCATTGCGCCGTCAGTTTGTTGCATGCCACTGTGTCGCTGCAGACCTGCAGGAAATGAGTGAATGAATATGTTACTTTCACTGCAAACACACAGAGCACACACAATACACAGTACAAACGCACACACACACAGTACACAGACACAGACACACACACACACACACACACAGTTTACCTCCTTGTATCTGAGAGACAGTTTGGTGAGAGAAGTAGCAAGAGCTGATCCCAGGAAGAACTCTCCTTCGAGTAGGAACTTCCGTAACACAGGTTTATCTGAGAAAATACATGAGTTAGATCTACAAGCGAGACGGTAATCTTGGGCGAGTGCCAAAACTTTTAGCTAATTCCACCAAAACCCACAATGATTATTTGGCTCTTGATGTTAAAACAGTATTTCTGTTCATTGAAACACTTTGCCCAGAACTGACAATATTACTCACCGTCAATGTTGGCTGCTGTGGTGGACAGAGCGCTCTGTGTAGCATATGTCCCGTCTGCGGTGACACGTGACTGTGACGTAGCAACCACAGGAGCGGGAGCGTCACCTGCGTCTTTAGTGCTCTGTGGGTGGCGGTTGCTATTAGTAACAGTGTTGCTATGAGTTACAGTGTTGCTATGATTTACAGTGTCGCTAAGTGATGCAGATTGCTAGTAGGTTGCTAACATGAGGAGGGTCAGTTACAGGTTTCTAGACAGTTGCTATTAGGTTGCTATGGCTTTACCTCTCGTATCTCGGTATCGACAATTGGCAGATCTCCAACTCCCTCCAACACAGCATCCACCATGCCTCGTATCTGTGACTCCGACACACAGTACTCTCCCAGTATCCACAGACCAGCCTGAGATACACGAGATGACGAGGAATATGGATAACTCCCATGATGCTGCCATTGATGAGTCACACAGGAGAGTGAACGTAGCCCACTCAGATCAACTGATTTTCGAGAATGGCACACTTAAAAACCCAGCTCCTCCAGTTATCCACTCACGTGTAGGACAGATATGGACTTGATTGAGGAGAGGGAATTGAGTAGTTTCTGTATGATGCTCGGCTGTAGGTTCTCAAACCTCGTGACCGCCTCCCTCACAAACTCCAACACACTTTCTGCTGCTTGCTGACAGGGGAAGGAATGACGGATAAGTTTTATGAAACCGTGAATATATTTGTGAGAACAATTGTGAAAATCAGACTATCGAGACACCGGAACCACTGTAAACTAGTGAAATTCAACAGAGCTTAAGCAATTAATTAATTATTTAAGTAATGCTTTATGCCGAATAAATGCCCACCTCGTTGCCCTCCGCCAGGAAGTCCATGAGAATGGGGACCACAATCTCAGCTGTAATCGGGAACTTGACACCACACTGGTGTAGAGCTTTCACCAGCAGTTGTTGGTATGTCTTGTTGTTCTCTGACAAGTAAATGATATCGATATGAAGCTGCATATGGAATGAGCAAAATCAAAAACAAAAGAAAATGAAAACAAAAGAATCTGAGTTTATTTTCCTTCCCCCACTTACGATCAATGTCAGTGACACTGTCAGAGTAAGTCTTGATAACCTCCTTCTTGAGGAGCGACACGACATCCTTCACATTTCTCAGAGTTATCAGAGACATGAGAAAGTCGAGAGTTCTGCGTCTCACTTCCAGATCATTCGATCCTAGGATTCGGAGAACATCCATTGACAACTCTTGCTGCGAGGTGAAACATGTATGAAATAGTGAGATTCAAATAACGATAGCCGCAAAATTTCGATCATGGGTTGAAATAAGAACAAGTCCGTCTCCGAATTATTCATATTCGTTGACGAACCTGGAGGGAGAGATCATGCTTGTGATCGCTCTGTAGCTTGACCAGCTTATCCAACACAACTAACTTCACATTGTTATCACTCTCATGGACTATCAACTCCACATAACACTTCGCTGCAGCTTTGATTGCAGTGGGAGTAGAGGATAGGGTGACGAGAGTACCGGCAGCTTCGTATCTGGGAAGAGACGGAATCAGATTTGAAATTGTTTTGATACTTTTGGGTTTTTGCGAAGGAATATCTGACGATAAGGGACAGTTTTCTGGTGCATTTTACCTGACACTGGCTGAGTTACTGCTCAGCAAGTTGTAAACCGTTCTGATGAACTTGGCTCGCTCAGTCGGCTTTGCCTGGCACACCTTGTAGATGAGCTCCACAATGACCAATTGCAGGATATCACCTGAACAGTTCAATTTGTCACTCCCCCGATCCGAACTCGAGTCAGCAATGAAGGGTGGACCTAGGCTCAATGTGACGTACCAAATGTTCCAATCTCATCGATACACGACTGGAGATAAGCAAGTGCTCTCTGCTGATCAGTGTGGATCAGCATGATGAATGCGTTCCGTTTGCAGGACGGATCTTGCTCACTTTCCAGATGGTTTTGGATCAATTCAGGAGCGTCCGGTACCAAAAACTGGGGAGTAAAACGAATTTAAAGCATCTGTTGCTAGGCGACAAATCATTGCAAAGACAGGACAAGTGTGTTATCTTACCTCGAAATTACGATAGATGGTGTAGAGGGCGAGGACAGCATTTCTTCTGACATAGGAGTACTTGTTGTCAAGACAAGCCCTGATGGAGGGCATCAGAGGTTCCAACAGTTCAGGCTCGCGGACCTTGCAGAGGAATCGCAGAGTGGATCCTCTGATGAATTCATTTGGATGAATCAAATCCTGGAGAGGGAACAATATTGAAACAAGCAAGTTGAAACAAGCAACTATTCTTCATGATTAGTCCGATCAGAACAACCTTCATACCTTTCTGTATGCATCACAAACAAGGATCATTTCAGTTAAGAGCTTCCCTGATGAATCACGCTTGGGGACAATTTCCCAGAAAATGAAAAGGAGCTTCTTGATGGTGTGATCTTGTTCGGGTAACACATATCGAATGATGTGCATCAATAATCCTGGCATTTTCTCACCAGCTTGCATCATGATGATTGCATTCTTGAGTGCTTGTATTTTCACAATTGTAGATCCTGAGCAGCATTGGTTTAAGGTCACATGACACATTATCTTGGTTGGTAAAATTCATTTAGTTTTGAATTGAATTGAATTATATTTTTACAGCACAATGTCAATGAACATAATATACATTTTTTTTAGTTGAATGAATAAATAAGTTGAATAAACAACATGACCACTGTAACATATAATGCACTGTAATATATCAACCAATTACATTTGAGCATCAAACATATAGGTACAAGTCAAATAAAATATTACTGTGACTCACCATTTTCAAAATCCTGCTTCAGAGACTGCTCTGATGGTGTATCAGGTATGTTAACATTTATGAGAACAGAACAAGGCTGTTCCAACGCCGCCATTGCTAAATTGTTAAATGTTTTAGTATTTCTCTAAGAGATCTATCCACTTCACTTCAAGTTTCAATGAACATAATTCATAGAATTTCAAACAGAATCTGTCACGAAGTCAGTCAAACTAAAGATCTGATTTATAAAAGTAGAGTCATGGAATCAGAGGCACTTTACACATCCTGCATGTCTTTCAATCTTCTGATAGCTGATCTGACTGTTGCAGCCGCTGTTGTACTGACTGCATAAGCTCCTCCAGCAATAGTCTTCTTGCAAGCCTTGCAAGTCCAAATACCAACACATGTCCTCTTCATGGCATCTTTACCACAGAAGTTGCAAGTGTACTTGGAGTGCTGTGAAATTTCAATTTTCTTGATCATCTTCCTCAAAGAAGCACCATATCTGGTTCCATATTTACCAGTGATTCCTACTTTCTTGGTCCTTTTGGCCATGACTCAAGACTGAAAGTGTAATTACCTTACTAGTGAGGTAACAATATTACATATTGAATATAATTAGTGCACAACAGTTCGAAGTGATCAATACTTAACTGATACTGAGTAGGACAATTTCAACATTATAAGTTGATAGTGGAGTTCAACAATACTCAATTGAACTTCAACAAAACCAAACACTATCATTCACTTTAATAGAGGCTATAGTGTAACACAAAATTTCACTATCCTAACATGAAATTGGCTATATTGCTTGCAGTTATAGGAGTATTCATTCAATCAGTTATATACCATACCACAAGAAAACTAAAGTTTCAGAATTCGAAAATGCTAGGATCGGGAATTGATCGAATGAACAAAATAATTACGAAGCACATTTGACGCGCGGCGCGTCAGACATATCAAAATTTCCGCTAAAGAGCGAGTGCAAAGCGGCCTGTGGAAGAACAACAATCGGAATGGAATCAATTTTCATTTAAAAATATGATTCTATCAAACTAATACCGAAGTTGATTCATTATTTCATTGGCTGCGCTGGATTGTCGATCGATGATAGACCCTGTCGAGAATTTCGTTTTGCGCGCGCGCGGCGCAAACTTATTCTCAGACAGCGGCTGACGCAAGCCGCTTCGCGGCTTGCATCAGCGGTCTAGCATCGCCAGACAAGCGCTGGATTGATGTGCCTGTGACGCGCGCAGCAACGTCACTCTTATTGTTAGCACCGGAGACGCGCGGCACGTCGCGTAATGATATGCAAGCGCGCATGTACAATGCACATTGCGCTTGTACTGCCGGCACTACACATATCACTCATTTGCTTGATTAACTAACCGAAAGAATTGGGGTGCTGGTTCAAGTTAAAAAAATACAAGAATGTGACATCAGGCATGCTACGAGTGAATAACAACATTCACTTGGCTTCAAGTTCAATAGATTCCAATACTAAAAATGACATATTTGTCTAACAATTTCCTCACACTTGTTACATTTGAAAATGTAAAAATATGATAATAATATGCATCCGAATCGGAACACTGCGACACACATTTTCCTTTCGTTGTCAGAGGGTGAAAGCAGAAAGTAAATTCCTGCAAATCTCCCTGACAACAAAGAGGTCCGACATTGGAAATCAGACTCCTCAACGATCAGGGACTTGAGCCCTGGATGACATCATACAATATTCTGATACATACATTGTTCTATGTGTTACATACACTGTTCAATGTTCACATTAATCTTCGTTGATAATAACCGCTAAAAATTGTAATACCGAATCGAGCTTAATATATAACCTGTTGTATCCAAATTCAATACACAATATCAACAATATACACGCTAATCTATCTAACTATGATGATCAAATTTAAACTACGAAACCGGCGACGATGCAGAGCTGATCTGAGAAAGGAAATCGTTGATAAGCTCAGCGAGGACCGACTGTGATACTGCTGCTGATAAGAGTTTGTGTTGCAGGAGCCCTGAGGCTGTGGAGCGGAGAGAGGGATCAATCTTCAGACACGTGTTCAGGAATGAGAGGAGCGGGGGTGATAGCTGAAATGAGAAGCATCATGACATGTTGCATAGCAACGGTTGCTATGATAATTGATAAGGTTGCTATACAACACATATCACCACTCACATCGGTTTTGACTGGCGATGGCGCGGGATTAACTTTGATCTTCTCCATGGCGACAATCTGACTATCACTGAAATTCGGCGGTTCTCCATCGAGCATCTCAATGACGAGAATGCCGAGCGACCAGATATCGGTGGGGGTGCCGTACGGCTTCCGGCCGACTATTTCCGGGCTCATCCAGTGCGGTGTTCCGATAAGTCCCGTACACGACGGTTTATCCTCCGTGACTCGGTCACAGTACCCGAAATCGGATAACTTAACCTGTGGGAGAGATTGAGAGTGAGGTTTACAAGACGCTGATAAGGCGAGAGGGGGAGAGAGCAGCTGGAATCATCATGCGTGACTGCGTGACGTGACTTCGTGACGTGACTGCGTGACGTGACTTCGTGACGTGACTGCGTGACGTGACTGCGTGACTGTCAGAGTGAATGGGGATAGCGCGGGAGATTGGATAGTGATGGAGGAAGGGTGAAATCGTTGGATAATTTCCTGATGGATCGTACACATTGAAAATCATAACAAGTAGATCATATGGGAATTATTATTGTCCATATCGGTAACATGAGGCCGCCATGGGTTCATTATGGCTGTGGAGTTAGATTAAGGAATCGTTAATTAATACATGTATGATTGAAAGATCAGTGTCCTTACTAAGTTGTCCAGCCGTGTGTCGGAAATAAGTTAAACTAGTCCTGCAAAAAGAACGATGACCACACTTTTTCGGTAAGATTATCCTCTCCATATCACCCCCAATTCCCATCATACATATGCAATGTCAATACCTGGCCACTGGTGGATAGCAGTATGGAGTCACTCTTGATGTCTCTGTGTACCACTCCTCGCTTGTGCATGTACTCCAGTGCTGATACTGTACACTGGGCTATGCGGGCTATGTGACCCTCTGACAGCCTGAGGAATGGGATACATGAGCAAATAATTAGCTAAAACCAATTTCTAGTATCATGGATAACACCAAGTTCGGCAACCCCCCCATTTGGAAATTACCAAATAGTCACAATCCCCAAACATGGAACACAGATAAAACCCCACCATAACTCACTTCACTCTGTTGAGGTTTTCCACAAAGTGGGTCAGTGATCCGGCGTTGAGGGGCTCCATGAGGACCCACAGCTCCTCCTTTACCAAGTGAGTACTGAATGTCTTCACGATGTTGGGGTGCTGGAGCGACCCTACTGATACCTGGTGGAGGGAAGGGAATGGGAGTTAGACTCGATCATCGAGTATAGGATGACGAATTAAGCGTATATCGTGATTATATGACATCGAGACAAAAGCAAATGGATGAATTTCGATATCATGCGATGTACATAAGGTCACCTCATTGACGAGCAAGTCACGACGTTGTTGACGATGTAGATTCATCTTCTTCAGGGCAAGTTCAGTGTCTGTGATGGTGTCCTTCACCAGAAATACCACTCCCGACGAACCCTGACCAAGCTTCTTCAACTCCTTCAATCTGCAATGATTGTACAATGTACAAGTGAAACCCATATGAATGGGACAGTTATAGAGCAAAAACAGGGCAATTCACGCAAAACCCTAATTCGACAACCAAAACAAAAGAGGGTAAAATATCCCATATTGCAAACCTGGAGGACGGGTCATCTTGGTTGCAATACTTGGCAATCATATCTTTGAAGAGGTCATCCTTCAGTTTCAGTTTCTTTGCAGTTCGTGGCGTAATGGGAGGAGGTAAGTTTTCCCCAGCCCCGCGCGGCTCATTTTCCTTGTTGTGCCACGTGCTGTCTGGAGCCAGGTACATCTGAGAGAGTAGAGGATACGATAATAGTTGTCCAGGGATGTTTGAGGGAAAAGCAGTTCAACTCTCATTGGTCCAGGGGGTTGTTATCAAAAAATAGAAAAAAGATTGTTACCTGACTTTTTGTCGAGGTTTTTACATCGCTAATCAGATCTTGTCCAGCTTTCTCGTTACTGGTGATGACCTTGGAAAGAGGCTTTTTCCTGGTCGGTTTCTCTGGGCCAACTGAAATGGGGAGAGTATCGCTATGGAACACTTCGAGGCAAGCTACGGAGAGTATAGATTTGTGAGGAAAAATACCTGGAGATTTAGGACATGTCGTGATCAAAGGTTGCTCCGCGGCTTTCACACCGTTCCTGATATTTGAATCTGAGACTGATCTGCATAACCCATCAGCTCCATCAGCTGAATTATCTTTCTTCTCGCCATCCTCCTCCTCATCAGTAATGAGGAATGATCTGAGATCGGGCGCCAAACAGTCTGTTATTTCATTAAATAGGTCCGCATCAGATATCGCTGAAATAGAGGAATTTTAGGAAGAGCGTGGTGAAATGTTTTCTGGGATACGAATATCGTTCGAACCAGTTTGCGGCTATCATGGAACGAATTACCAACCAATCGTTGGAATATACTTTCGTTGTGTTCCTTCCTTGCTTTTAAAAGCATTTACAATCTTCTTCATAAACAATGCCATCAGTTACAAAAGTCAAATCAATTAAACCACGTCAGAGAAGTTAACGAAAAAAGTCAAATAATTAAGTAAAAAGTGGTTGAATAAGATAAAAAGTCACATCATGAAATCATTGTGACATGTGATCATGAGTATGTCAACTAACATGCTACCGCAGCCACAATTATTATAAACAAAGTGCCGCTCCTTACACATCATTGTGTGTGTGATTTTTGCTTGAAAAGTTCATGCTACCAGGAGTGAAGTGTCTTTTTCATGCGACGAGCATAAGAAAATTATCTATTTTTGTCGCTCCCTGAAACGTTGACATAAACATGTGGATATGAAACATTTGTCAGATGGTTTAGAAGATAAAATTTTACCATACGTCCTGGTAACAACCTACAAAAACAGCTTCGCTATCTCAGTAGGCAGGACAGGCTAGCAGGCCAGGAATGTTGGCTCCTGATGACGCGCGCGCCGCGGATATATACTAGCTATAGCGCGCGCCTAACGCGCGAGCTCGCCTACAAATTTGTCATTTTGAGAAGACCGTTTCACTGTATTCCAGCTCAGAAGCGCTGCGTGCTATATTTGCCACTAATGACTCACTTAATTACTACAAATTTCCCTCACTCTACCGAACTGCGTGTGAGCGCTAATTAGTCAAAGTGGTAGAGGCGCTGTGAATCAACATTGTATACTCTGCGTGGAATTCATCACTTCACACATACATATCCGTCCTATGATAAAGTATCTTATGGTAAGTGTTAACTTGGAAAAGAATCGCCGACAAGATTGTCGATGACTTGTCGCCAAAAACGAATTAACCCTTCCGCTTAGATCCTACTCAAAGCGTGCTTTCATCCACATCATGTATTACGTGCATAATTAGCGAGAGTAAACGCAATGCAAGAGTAATGAATACCCTCTCGGATTAAAGCAGCAGATTATACAATAATCTCGTGTTTCCACAGAAATGCGAAACTATAATTGTACATGAAAAGCACTGCTTTTGGACGATGAAATACATCATAGATACATTTTGACATGTGAATATTCATGGAATGTTGACAATGTCATCCCAAAATAACGCGATGACACGCGTTTAAACACGCGGTTACAAGACGTTATTCACACGTATTTGAGTTTAAATGAGAGCAATTGTCATTGACTCTGTTCGTGTATAGTGCTAAGTGTAACAGTGTCATCAATCATCATATAGGATTTGATCATTCTTGATTCTATAATTAGTAGTTGTAGCTATATCATAACCAACTATGGCATAGTAATGAGCACTGATTGTAACTAATGTAATTTTAGCGATGATCTGTCTTTAGTACTAAACTCAATCCTCTTACTATTACTAAGTTGGATTTAGTTTCCGATACTTTTCACTGAAATGAGGCAATATAATTCAATCCGCAATTCACTCAAAAACTCCCTCGCCCCACCTTCGCAAATTAGGCGTGTCAGATGACATACACAATGCACCCATCACGTTACATCATACGTGTGCTAGTAAAGGAGAAACCTGTGAAGTGCAGTTTTGGGTGCTCCCAATTACCTCACACACACTGTGTGACGAATATTCAATGTGACACATACAGTAATATATTGTATGATTGCAAAGAATGCCAGCGCTGAAGTGTAGGTAGGTGCATGATTCAGTCAAATCGTATGATATAGTTTGACATTAGTACATGCAAAGTTCCTGTACAAGGAATGGCACCTGAGTCCAGTGTTTATCGTTGCTCTGTGTACTACTATCATTTCAACATCTAAATATTTCAACATCTGNCACACACACACACACACACACACACACTGTGTGACGAATATTCACCGTGACACATACAGTAATATATTGTATGATTGCAAAGAATGCCAGCTGAAGTGTAGGTAGGTGCATGATTCAGTGAAATTGTATGATATAGTCTGACATTAGCACATGCTAAGTTTCAGTACAAGGAATGGCACCTGAGTCCAGTGTTTATCGTTACTCTGTGTACTATCATTTCAACATCTAAATATTTCAACATCTGTTCACTCGAAACTGGAGTACATTAATTAGATTCATTTGGAAGTCTCTCTCTCTCACAGTGCCGATACGCCTACTTATGACATGTACAACTCACAAACACACACAAACACACACACACACACACACTCACACACACTCACACACAGACACACACACAAACAAACACATACATACACACATACACACACAAACACACACAGAAGGTAGAATCTCACACAGTCTTATGATAATATGTTGACATGTCATATAACACATACACACTATGTATGATATATTTCCAGACTCTTTGACATCGCTTTCAGACAAGGCGAGTGGAGCCAACAGAAATTTGAAATGTGCAAGTTGAAGTTGCTGAATTGAAATGTAACATTGTTACCATCGTGACTGTTTCTTCTTTTAATAACCAAGCCCGTTGCCAAAACATTCCAAAACAGAAATACCGATTACCTATAGTCAGTACTGACAACTATGAAGTTTGAAGCGATCACTAAATAATATTCAATAGTGTGTTGATTCATTAAAGGAAGTTTATCAGCTGTCAAACCGTGTACTAATTTTATTAAAAACTTACAAAAGGATAGGGGAAGTGAATTCATTTCTTGAAATTAAATCATCGTAATCAAATTACTGATAACGATATGTCAAAGGGTTACATTATATTCTTTCCGATATATCGATATATCAGGTACCTACATACCCCAGTTTTAAAAAGCAAGTTCAGTGTACAATGTATCCCGTGTCATGTCAATCTTATCTGATGTCCCTAATTTAGATTACGCGGAATGGGAAATCAAAGAAAGATCGCCAATTCTAACCAATTTTTATGTTTTTTACCGTTTCCAATGATCATTGAGCACTTGGAAACAGGAATGAACATATACCAGCATACTCTTCACACTGTGCAATGTGCATATATTTTACCAATTCATTTTATTTCTAACAGATTAAGCAAAAAGTGGCGAACCAGGTCTTTGAGTCACACAGGCACACTACCCTTGAGTTGAGCCACCATGCCATCCAGAATAGAGTCTTTGACTCGAAGAGACTTCGGGTGATAGGTTGTCTTCTATTATAATGAAGAGACACCGCCTCATATTATATATAACGTACATTGTTTAACACAAGCACATACGAGAAGGGGCGGGGGTTGGGGAGTATCGGATAATTGTTAAACGCACTCTCTCTCTGTGTAAAATAATATAATGTTGATGACGTGTATTGTAATGCATACTTCGTTGTAAACGTTGATGTCAGTATGTCAATTGATAATTTTATGCATTAGGTTGGTATATATTATGCCAAGTTATCGGAGTACAGAATGCTCTGCAGGAATGAGACACACTTGTCTTGCACTCATTTTCACTCATTATCATGTACACCTAGACACACATTGGTACTAATGTGTGTCACACATTTTTGAAAAAGATCCAAATTCGACTGAGCTACAATTAGCTTCGTGATAACACATCCATGATATAGCAAAACTATAGATTTTCTTGATAACAGCTGCTCTTGTACGCACATATTTTCAGGAAGCCATCTAGCAAGAATAGACTATCGGTCAATCATACCTTATATGGTCATAGACTTCCCACATTCTCGTGATTTTCTGTCGAATAGAAGGAATGGAGTTTTATGAGAGTAAATTTGAATACCTACCGGTTAACTAAGCGATATTTAACGTGAAGCATTACACTGCAAAGCATTACAGTCTAGAGTAATGTCGCCGATTACGTTTTGACAAAATGAACACGAAAATATAGATTTCCTGAGAAAGATCATTCAGTGGGTCAGTCTCCAAATGGGCATGCTACAGAAAAACGCTGACAATCATACAGCTATAAAAACTATAGACTTTTATCATAGGTAGATAGTGCTAGTTGCCACTATCATCAGGTCGTAGCAGCGATAGTTTTCATTGGAGGAACTGTTATAAGTGCGCCGTCGTATAGCGGTATCGACACACGATATTGACATCTACATGACAGTTGTTTATTGAGTGATTTTCAGTGATATGATTGGATAATCATTCGTGGAACCAAATCTTCGGAACCCCTATGCAACATGCATAAATAAATTTTTTCGCTCCATCATGTACCTACGAAATGACAGATTCAGTAATTATCCCGAGCTGATTCTCTCTAAACCCCGTACACACAGACACAGACACAGACACACGCACCACACACACAAACAGTAAACACACAAACATACACATGCACACACACCACACACACACCACACACACACACACACACGCACCACACACACATACACACAAACATATACACACTCATCTATAAAACAGCGTGCAATAACTCCCCCACATATAACAGCCCCGATAACACATTACCCTGTCAGTGTGACTCACTGATAAGAGCACAACGACAGAGAGGGGGAGGGGGAGGGACAATAATCCCGCCAAAATATGCGGGGGAGTGAGGGGGGCTATGCAGCAATTACCCGCACCACATATCAGTATTCCGTGTCTGGCAGACTGCCAAGTGCCAACAGTCAACAGATAATACCGAGCTCTGATAGCATATGCCTGGACGTGTTGAGTGTTCTTCTACTCACAGCATAGTTTGTAATACGAGATTAATAACTGCCAGTACAACTGCAGCTTAATTACTGCTGTGATTAACTGATTAGTGTGAAGCGCACTCGCTCAAACTCATTCATACACAGTCACATTGCACAACACGCGCAGACACACTCACACACACTCACAGACACACACACACAGACACACACACACACGAACACACACACGAACACGCTACAGGATATTACAGACGGCAGTTTTCAATTACACTTTGTCCACACTAACCTTTACTTGGACAAAACGAGTGAAAACTTCCCTCTTTTCAGAGAATTTCACATCCGATTGTGAGAATCATGTGAGAACTTTTTTCCGATTCCGGATTTCCGTGAAAATATATGGTGACGTAATGCTGTAAATACCCTGTCTGTTAGATAAATAATAGTGAACGAACATACATTGGGTTCTTGTGTAAGAGAGACGACAATAAATTGACAACGTTCACTGGTTTAATTCGATTCTCTGATCGTGTTTGACTAACTTCTGGTATTAGTCAGGTATCAATTTCGTCAGGTACTTCGTTCTGTTGTTTGGTGAGTGACGTAAGCATCACCATTAGAGTGAGTGAGTGAGTGAATGTGTGAAGGGTGAGTGCAACATTGATGTACACATCTGGATTTTTCAAAACGTCCTATCGATGAAGCTCAAGATTGGATTCTACGGCAGAAAAAAGGCCGGGTACACTCATTTCAGAGAAAAGACCGTCAAGCAGAACATCAACAATTTCATCAACATATATCATCAACATATATTCTATCAAATATTAATCGGATACATGGGTGTGTGTGTGTGTGTGTGTGTGTGTGTGTGTGTGTGTGTGTGTGTGTTTGTGTTTTTATTNTTTGGGTTTGTGTGTGTGTGTGTGTGATTATGGGGTTCATGGCGATTCAATATTACGATATTATATACTTGTCAAGACTATCTGGAATAATGATTGTGGCATTACAGACTTATATACTTACCAAAGTTTCATTTGACACACCGAGTTGCGACGCAACTCGGTGCGTGTCTGAGAGAGAGTGGCTGTAGTGGTAGCAAATTATAAAAAGTAATATAATTTACCGAGCCCACCCTCTCGACGACTTTAGTAAGAGAGAGTCTGAATGTCTCGAATGAGACGCACTACAGCTGAGGCAGGTTATGTCTCGAATGAGAACACCGAGTTATAATACACTCAGTTTTTTCTATAAGAAACTCTCTATAAGAAACTGAGCCTAGGATTTCTAAAAATTTAAGNCATGGCGATTCAATATTAAGATATTATATACTTGTCAAAACCATCTGGAATAATGATTGTGGTATTACAGACTTATATACTTACCAAAGTTTCATTTGACACACTGAGTTGCGTGTGTGAGAGAGTGGCTGTAGTGGTAGCAAATTATAAAAAGTAATATAATTTACCTAGCCCACCCTCTCGACGACTTAAGTAAGAGAGAGAGTCTGAATGTCTCGAATGAGACGTACTACAGCAGAGGCAGGTACATGTCTCGAATGAGAACACCGAGTTATAATAATAAGATTGTCTCGCATCGGGGAATGTCTCTTTGATAGCAGCTGTCTCATCGCAGCATATTTCCATGCATGATGTAACAGAGTGCGCACGCTCACAGTGAATATGGTAGCAATTAGCACCTTGGCTGATAAAACTGATAATTCAAAACATATCATGTAACCAAGTACCTACCACTGACCACATTCCCTCAGACATCAGTGTGTGCGTGTGTGCTTTCCTAGGGTGGACCACGCCTCGCGCACGAATTTCCAATAACAGGAAGGGTTTTTTCGGTATTCAACTTCCGAAAAAGAGGCGTGGTGAAATGTCAGTGATTGTACCAGCAGAACACTGATCACGGCGAGTGTGACAGTGACACACACGCTTACCACTCAACACACTTTGACAGCTATTATAACAGCTACGTAATGGATACACACTGAGTGCTAACCAACGGTTTCAGATGATAATAGGATTAACTGTGGACAGGAACTGGACATGATAAGTGGATATCAATAGTTGACCTATCAGACACATGTCCCCAACAACAATAGGGGCTTATCATGGACACAGGTAATTAGATGAATTCTGATCATATCAGCACTATAACAGAGACTACGAGTTGATGAGATTTGAGTGTAAGAAAGAAGAATAGTTACAGATTGTATTTAATGTAAATAAGAAAAAGAAAGTAGGTTAAAAACGAAAGCGACAACAACATTACATAATTGGGTACTTACGTTCATTATATAACTGGGTAGTGTGTACTTACGTTCAGAAAGTCTAGGACTGGGAGAGGGGGAGGAGTTGGCAGATCCGACTTTACTCTTCCTGCCGAGGGCGCTGCACAACTCAGATATGTTCTGGAATGAGGTCGATAGCTGCTTGCTGTTCGTCAACACATCTGAGAGAAAGAGAGGACGTCATATCGTCATGTAACATAATTATCGACATGACATTCGGTCGTGATAATGAGTTTGACGTCACCAAGGTATAAAATATGACGAGTCCTTGGTTGTGTGTGTGTGTGTGCGTGTGTGTGTATG
>CAMPET010000125.1:61224-89488 GCA_946803715.1 Beroe ovata
GCAACATACATGCTTTCTTGATTGATTCCTTTCCGTTTTTTGTGCGTGTGTGTGTGTGGCATCATTGGACTCTCTACCAATACAACCACTCTCTCTCAAACATTTAACACGATTACCCTGCCAAATGACATGGCAATCTGATGCCATGACACACACACACGCTCATTATACACAGTGGTATATCAATTACAGTGGTATATCAATTACAGAAGGATGGAAGAACCAAGGTGAGGCTGAGAAATCATCGTTTGAGCTGTGCTGGCGTCCGACCATCACCAATGACCACACGTACAAACATGTGCATGACCATGTTGAGGTGTCAAGGATACATAATCAGTTAATAAATCAGCAATAATCAATAAACAGTGAAGTCATGATCGGAATATAGTCATAGAGTTCGTCATAATGAATGACAATGTATAATTATCCCCATGCCCCTGGCATAATTATATCACCAGTCTGTGATTCGCCACTCTAATTGTACAATGCAATGCTGTGTGTCAACCTATTGCGGTCACTGATTTCAGGTCTCGGTGAGGCTCGAGGTTGGGTCTCCAGAGGCCAACACTTGCAAATTAAAATATCAAAAATCAACATGTCCTGTGTTCACTAACCATCATGTCCAATGTGTTCCACATGCTGAAAGTTGTGTGGCTGGGAGATGGAAAGCTGGCGTTTCAGACGTCGCTTGCTAGGCTTAAACCATCCTGAGTTCATTTCATGGTCTGGGAAGAAAGAGAAGGGGTTGTGAATTCTCAACAAGAATACATTGAAATTGAGACGTAGTATATGATTTCCGTATTGCGTGTTATGGAGGCTAATTTGTAGACAGGTTGTCATTATTGTCAACAGTGATATTACCCCAAACTGAGCCTGTCTCAAATAATTTGAAATTATACCAGGATAGCTGGATATAATTAGTAAACCATAATCCGTCCAAGAGCAGTTAAACCAGGGGATTGGGTGAAAATCTAATAATAGATTCTTTAAAATTGTTCATATTTTGGCCGTTCTGAGCGTGTTACAGATCGCAGCAGTGGATTTCGTGATCAGAATGTTCCTCCTGTAACACGCACAGAGCTTCAAATATTGCTACTATAAACTTTTTGAATGATACAAAATATATGTTCATATCAGAGAATATCACAATAGATTTCATATAATATATTGAGTCTGTCTGGTTTTAAAAATCCGTATTTAAACATCTTTAATATAAACTAGAAATTTGCTCTAAAAGATCATATTGAATAAGGAGATGTTCCTATTAAACTATTTTGCTTGTACAAACAAACATACTTATCGCCCAAATACAATGTGAAGGTTTAGAGAAAAATATAGAAAGGGTTTATCGGTCTATATTTAGAATAGAAATGTTTTTACAACAGTCAAATACACAATGAAACAGCGTTGAGATAAAACACGCTGTTAAATTCAAAAGTTTATATATCAGAATGGATTATTGAATACATGCAACCATCATCCGGGCAACTATGGGCTTCTTTCATCGATCAACGCATTATTCAAAGTAGCAGAAACAGTAACTGATAAGTCGTTTTAACAAAAGTCAATTGCACCGGCATGTTATGTTTTTCAGACTTTCCTCAAAGCAAAACTCTACAACCGAAGAACTCTGCCCTGGTAAACAGAAGTGACATAGCTTACATACTGGACAGGTTGGTGCTGGGTGATGAAATGCAAGCGAATGGCTTCGTCAAAGACGAAATGCTAATGTTGTAGTTGTAAACGGATATCGTATCGTGATTATGTGTATAGAGTAAGTCCTCATCACTTATAATACTACATCTGTTGTGAATGGGAACGATGGTCTTGAATTCCAAGGTAGCTAAATCAAGATAAATTAACACCGCAAAACATTAACATGACACCATATGTTATGACACAAGACTGTCAATTGTGAAGTGACACCAAGCTTACACCAAAGTGACACCGCATCACAATGAAATGACACCTGACAACCCCTTTGTTTAGGATGCTGCCCTCAGATACAATCTCATTAATCAGTGGTCATATCCACAAAGGTCTTGTTGTGTATGTGATCTTCTTTCACCAATAATACTTGTACACAGTAACACACAGATAAAGCAATATACACTCACACTCAAATAATTATCAAAACTAGCACGTCTTTAGCCCTTAGCAAGGCACATATCTATCACTTCATATTACATGACAGAATAGGATCGCGAGCATGGGTTTCATAAAGTTCTTGCATGCGACAAAGCAGTATGAAAATTCAGATCTCCCTCAAACAACTATGATCAATTTATTGCTTAAAGCGAATAAATGACTGAAACCAGATGCGGAAAGGGAAAATAATTTTCATTCAATAACTTACGGAGCAAAGCAAGCAGCTAAAAGACACTCATACAATTTCGAGATGCTTGTTAGATACTGTGCCATCACACAGTACACAATGTGAGCAAATTATAGTAACATCTCGAGTACAATTACACTGTTGATGTTGCTATACAGCCACCTTGTTAGTAAGAAAGCTGTGCTCTGCCTTAGTGGTAAAAGAACTGTTCATGCAAACCATGTTAATTGTAAACAACAGGAAACTACTCAATTTCAGTTTACAGCTATCAAAACAAAACTGGAACATTGTTTGATGAAGAGTCAAAGAGTGCTCAAGCAACAACAAACAGTTCAAATCCCATGATTGGTACATAACAATATTAATAGCGTGACTGTTGCAATATTTCATGCTTATTTGCACGAGAGTTTCACATCTTCAGAACACTTCTGTATGATGCAATCAATGTTTTCTGCCAACTTTTCGGAATTCCATACAAATTATTCAAAGACACATAAACAAGCATTTCCACCTTGCTTGGAAACCAAACTGTAGACTGTACAAAGATTGTCTGCACTCCCTCATCGTGTCTCAGTCATGGAAATCAACCAAACAGAAACTTCTTGTAATCATCGCAGAGTGATTGCTCTAACTCAGCAAAAAGATCAATGTCTGACTGTTCCATTTCTGCAGCAATACCCTCAGGTTGGGATTCTATTTCTTCAGTAGCAACTTTCTCAGCAGCTTTATCTTTTTTACAGGCATCAGATTCTGTGCTACTGTTGCTTGAAATATCCAGTTCTTGACAATGCTTTGCTATCTCCAAAACATCTTGCCACTGGAAAATAGAAGATACTTTCATTGAACTAGGCTAAACCTCTCTTCATTGGGTAGATGTAAGATTACAATTCTATCATGGTCAGAAAACCTAGTTTATTTTTCTACAAACCTCTGGAGGAACAGAAGAGACATCAATGTGGTGCGAGTCTGATCCAACATGCAAGATATGCCTGAAGTCTGTGGGTGAACTGACAATTGGTATTCTGGACTTTGCTCCTTTCGATTTTCTGATAGCTATAGCTCTAGGAAATGATTTCGACTTTGGATCCTCCATATTTCTTCCTAACTGAAGCATGATTCATTTACGTTTGCATAAGCTCATAATACAAGGACATAAATCATACAAGTCATACCTAATACAAGGACAAAAATCAGCCTTCCTCTGTGTTTCTAATCAGTGTCCTGGGAATGAAAGAGTACTTGGCTGACAAATTGTTTGCCATTTAAGAGGGTTCTTAATCCAGTAATCTGAATTAGAACACGCAAGAGACTATCAACAAGACAAAGTGGATGACTTTGTTCATGAGATTCATGTTTGATTTCATATATAATACAAGCACAAAGAAGTGGATAAGTGAAACATGATATCATCTAGCCAGTTTATTGTAGCACCACTTAGTCTTGGGGATGGAGGAAAGGGGAGATACCAATAGGTCGTCACACAGCGTGTGCACACTTTCAAGGTAGGATTTTTTCCTGCTAATTTGTAATTTTCGTCAGCATCGCCAGGCTTGCTTGGCGATACTAGGCCCAGATGTCAAATTGTATTGTGCACACGTTGCGCGCTTCTGTTCTACTCAATGGACTGAAAAGTCGTAGAAAGGAGACGCGCAACGCGCGCGGAGTATTTGGGTCACGCAGCGCGGGAACAAATTTTATCTGACCTCTGTTTTCCGCGCGCGTTATTTTATCAAATGCCTTCATGTTTGGGCCTTCGATGAAGGCGCGCGCGCCGCGAGCAAGAAACAGTGGACAGATGACATCCGGCAATGCACTATGCGCTGGTGTTTACTAGGGAGCATAGAATTGGAGAAATATTTGGCGTTCGCGCGCGACGCTTTAGTTCAAAATGCGATTACTTGCGGTATTTCGCAGAAAATGATTCAATCATGGTTGCCTTTGATATTTGATACCGCTGTGATCTGGTGCCAAGGCGCCAAGCTGTGACGATATTTTTGGATCATACTATAATTGCATTGGAATGATGTTGAACGGTTGAACAACGTGAATTGCTTTTGCACATATAATATATCATAGACTGAGACATAACCATACCAATAGCATTTATGATATTATTATAATCATGGGGTCTGCTGAGTCGTGATTATCCAAGTCCAAGAGGATACTATCGAGATCATCAAACATGAAACTGACGTTCCTATCCTATTCCTATCCTGACGTTCCTATCCTTTCCAGTTTCTACTGGTAGTAGAAGTAAACGTGGAAAACACACCTTGGCTGTCGATGATAGCCCCTGTCGAGAATTTCATTGCTGGCGCTCGCCGCTTCGCGGCTCGCGTCAGCTGGGCCTAGCATCGCCAGGCAAAACACACCCAGAGGCCGGGTTAATTGCAACTGATCAATGTCACTTGAAATATCACCTTAAACACCAAAAGTAAAAGTTCATCATATTCCAACCTGAACTATGGCCAACCTAAACTATGGCCATACCACTATCCGAGTTCATCACACAGTATCACTATCAGTGTCACTTTCTGTCATCCTGTCATTAGTCATGAACATCGAATCGGAATACGCCGACACGGCCAATTGAATTGCCTAATTACCCACTGTTTCTGCCCGGCTCAACAGCACATAACTTGCCAGTCATCACCGCATCACTCGCCCGTCATACTCATCTGCAACACTGTACCAGTTGCCAGTTATCATTGCATCACTCACTGGCCATCACCGCATCACTCATGAATATCACCGATTAAGTCGGTCATCACTGCATCACTCACTGTTGCCATCATATCACTTACCGGTCATCACTGCATCACTTGCCATTCATCACTCAACCTCTCGCTGAGTCGCTAGTCATCTAGTCATCCCTGCATCACTTGCGGAATTGCGGAGTCACTTGCCATTGCCCGTCATCACCGCATTGCATCACTCGCCGGTCATCTACATCACCGCATCAGTCGCCAGTCATCATCGCATCACTAAGTGATGCCATGACTTGCCAGCCATCTGCATCACTGCATCACCCGGGGACATCACCCCGGCCGCGCCACTTGCCTCTCAGTCTCACCATCCCCTCACATAAAATTGGCCACATACCAGTCATGATCACTGCATCACCTGCTGGTCATCACCGCATCACTCGGTGACGGTCATCATCGCATCGGCGCATCACTCACAACATCATCACATCACTAGCTCTAGCCAGTCATCACCGCAACATTCGCTGCCTCATGTCACTGACACTCGACGGTCATCACTGCATCACTCGACGGTCATCACCGCATCACTGGTCGGTCATGACTATCGCTCACCGGTTATTGGTTAAGTTATCACCCTGCACCAGCGGGCACCGGCCATGGCCACATGGCATCACTTGCCAGTCATCGCTACATAAACTGTTTGTCTGCGCTGTTTAAGTATTCACATAATGTATTGATCAATATAAGGAATCGTGACGGTGAGTACAAATATCAGTGGTTAAAACCGATGGTTAAGAGTAGATGTTAGAGTGCATTCTGTGTCCTGATGACCTTGGAATTTGATCCATCGGCTTTCAGTTTCAGTTAGTTCCATATTCTAAAAACCGCCCGCTTCCTTCCAGTTCCACATGGGTATCGATATTGCTCCATGCTGTTGAGTTCACACTTCCAGTTCCTGCCAAAACAACGGGAGATATTCTGATTCATAACCATACCTCATGCTGTTCATAGAGCATTCGTCTTACTGTTACATCATACAGTTCAGCTTAATTTGTACTCACTATCAATATCATAATCCATATTGACCCTTCAAGTTCAATGTCCATTTTTCATACCTTCGTCATACTATTACACATACTGATAGCGGATTATACTCATAATCATAGGTTATTCGTTTAGTTTCGTTTATTCCCGATTTTTGTACCTACATTCAATTTCATACTTGCGTCTAAATCCTGGCCGAGAAGCATCAGGAAAATAGATTTCAAAGTTTACGTTCCCCCTATATTCCTCCAGCTCGACTTGATAAAATGTCAGCCGTACGCGGTCCAAAACTTCCTTTCTCTGCACGACATCGTTGATCTATTCCTATGAGTGGACAATACAGATATCATAAAGACATGTAAATTTCTCGGGTTTAGCTTTTGATCAATGCCGATCCGTGCTCCATTTCCCAGATTTCTCACGTGAAATCGCCCTTGGACCGACAAAAAGTCAGGCACGAGCTGGTTCAGGCCTCCTCATTTTCTCGGAATTTAACCAGGATATAATTGTTTAGGGGCGGATAATTGTCTCCCCGACCTCAACAAACAGAAGGCTGTCTATTTCCAGACAAATTGAAACTGAAGCTGATTGGCTGAGACCAATGATTCGTGACCTATGATTGGCTAAAATTACACCTCGAGTCCCACTCCCAATGGCAGTAGTGACGTAGCACACATGAGCACTCTCACATTGCACATTCTCACTCTACTGCTCCCACATTGTAATAGAATTTTGTTTATTTAGGGAGCAGATAGCTGTCTCTTCGACAAAGAGAGGGATATATTTTCAGACAGATTGAAACCCTGCCTTCTGATTGGTTGAAAAGGTTTACTCGGTCTATGATTGGCTGATATGATGTGTTGTTTTACATCGCTAAAATGCTGCAATGATGACACGCGACTCGCCCATATTGATATTATAGTAGCAGTACACTTAGTGTTGCTATTTCATGATCAGAATAAGTGCCACTGTCCACCCTTATCAGAGTATGGAGTATTCTAATTCATCTCTCTGCATAAGTTCACTCTCACTCTCAGTTCCAGCTCAGGGTGAACGTTTATCAAAACATCGTAGATTTCACTTTTAGCTGTGACTATCGGTTATAAAGATAAAGTTTGATATGTTAGAAATAATTTGTACTTATGCCGTATATGTAATGACGATTTATAATAGTAATACATCCATTTTTCATTTTAGAATGAATATATCGTGAGAATTGGGACTATGTGCGGGCATCCACAGGCTGTTTTCATGAGAGATCACTTGCAGGTATTCGATTGTACCACCATGATTTCTGATTCTCGATTCACAGAACGCGCACCTCGCGACCCTTTCTTGCGCATTGATTCAATTAACTCGCTAGAGTTCAGTACTTCTTTATTCAGTATGATCACATTGATAGTGGCTGAAATGGTGCTTTATCACCATTTGACTGAAAATATTTGACTGAATCAATAACGATATTCATTCTTACTCTCTTTCAGATGAAAGTGAACCTGTATTACAACGTGTCTGGAGCTAATAGAGGCGATATGTCAATCTGGTTTGCACAGTATGACTCTGAGTCGGTGTTCGAACCGTACTCATGGTCATACGATTGATCAGTGAAATCTGCATGAGTGATGTACTATGCCACACTCATGCAATACATGTGATACTGAATGACTTTGACTGGACTGCAGATGCCATGCCTCGTTAACAATTGACATGAATCTAAGATACTTTGAGTTCAAGAGACAGTGATCGTGATATACGAGTAAAGGTGAATCTATTCTTATCATATTCAGAGACATTGAATGTTGAAATTTTGGACAGCCATAGTTAACATTGATTTTGACTTTGAGTAGGTAGTACCTTCTATCACTATCCCGGGATAGTGATATCAGGTACCTACCTATCACTGTCAAAGGAATTAAACTGTCAACTCTGATCTTACTCTTGTGACCACTCCAGACTCCTCAACCACGTTCTATGTAGATGTGGCCTGTTGTCACTCCAAATCCTAGTACACTTAAAGTTTTTACGTTCATATTCATGACCTTCATTCGATTGTTTTTTCAGAGAACGACAAGTAGTATGAAAGGCACTCTTCAATTACCTGCACCGAACGAAATCAGACCTCACAGGTGAAGATAAGGAGATGAAGAAGAATATGATTACGAACTGAGCCTAACTCTAACTGCTGGTGACCTATGGAATGGTCAGACGTCCAGCTAAGTCTGAGTTGTCCCTTTGATATTTTCTGTCGAGGTATGAGGACTGATCTGACAGACATCTGCGTGGATTCGAACACATTTTCCGTTTTGTTTCGCATTTCGGTGGTATCGATTTAATTTTAATATGCAGTTCCATGTGGATCAAAAGGGCATATTTTTGATATTATCCAGTCTATATCAATTATGATACTCGTTGATATTGATAATCATAATGTTCACATAATAATTCTTTGTCATCAGTTGTTGAACAGTTTCTTGATCTTATGTACAGAGAAGCATGTAACATGATACGATATGGGCGTAAGCTCTCTACCGCAACGCATGAAACGACCCATGAAGTTGCGACCGACTTATTTCAACGTCCATTTTCGAATTGTTCCGTACTTTACCCCATATAGAGACCTACACCATGTTTTAGAGGAAAGATCAAGCTTTATCACAGTATGCACCACTAAGGGGGGTAAAGTACGGAACATGAAAATAATTGAGGTTGAAAATTCTCTATTTTTGATCGATCATAACTGGTTGAATTATTCAAATCTGTGTAAAAATGAAAACACCGTCATAAAGTACAGACTTTCATCTTTCTGATGAGATAAAACAGAGCCAGCTAAGGTTTATACACCCTTCACAATGAAGGGTTGAGTACACCACACTTTCTCGATATTCCGTACATTTAGTGCTGCGCGTTCCCCCAAGTTAAAATATCGCGAAATCAGCGCATAGTGATTAGTAGTAGTACAATTACAAGATCAAGAATTAACAGATTGGCAATTTGTCAGAATGCAGTCAAGTTGCCTGGCGATGTTAGGCCCAGCTGGCGCCGCGCGAGCCGCGAAGCTATCTGAGAATAATTTGCGGCGCGCGCGCAATGAAATTCTCGACAGGGGCTATCATTGCCGGATGTTATGTTCCCGCGCTGCGTGACCCAAATACTCCGCGCGCGCTGCGCGTCTCCGTGGTTTGGACTACGACTTTTCAGTTCACTGAGTAGAACAGGGGCGCGCAACGTGTGCACACGGATGTTATCTGTCCATGACTGCTTCTTGCGCGCGGCGCGCGCGGCGCGCGCAATAAACAGTGGACAGATAATATCCGGCAAGGCTATCATCGACAGCATTGCTGCTTCCCGGATGTTATCTGTCCACTGTTTCTTGCGCACCATACAACAAGAGTCTAAACTTAGTTTCTTTTTTGAGTTTCTGAATCATGGGTAGTCTCCACCAGCATGGCAGTGCAGGTCATTGTTTATGAACAAGCAGTTGTGATCAGTGATGGTTCAATAGTGATTAGTATTCAAGTATTTGTTTCTTTAAGTTTATTCATCACTAGAAAACCTGTTAAATGGACGTAATTATCTACAAATTGAGCCATATCAGATACAACACAACAACAACGTTAATCAAAAACAGCACAATGATGCATTTTCCTATTGAATGAGGTCAGAGATATTGAGAGTAAATGGATGTCAAGTCTCAACTACGCTCTCAAAACATTGATTTCATGACGGAGCACTTTGGAACAAATTGGCCATTTCTTCTGATTGGCACTGTGACATGATACTTGCCCCGTTGTACGAATTTCGTTCCAATTTGCATTGTGTATGTTGACAAAATGACACAATCAATTCTAATAGTGAGTCAAATAATACTTACAGTACAGATGCAACAACTTAATATTATATTTTGTAGAATTGTTGCTCCAATCAGCATGTGCATTGTTCCCAAAAAGTGAAAAAGGAAGAAAAAGGAACGTAACCAAAGCACCACCATTATCAGAAATGAGTTCCTAGATCACTATTACAGTTAAAGCACATGTCCATGGCAACACGCACTTAACTTCAAAATCAGTATGTGCATTTCATGACAGACAACTGGACAAACAAACAACCAAATTATGATAGAGATGGTGCTTTTATTCATTCATCATTGTGGAACATAAACAGATTGTTTGAGAGTTTCATAATTTCACTTGTGAAATGTGACTGAACTTTTCAAACTGCCTTACTGCACAGAGAATTTTTTCAACAAATATTCACATTGCAAGATTTAGATTATTTTATATAGTTTGGACTTTATGCAAATCTATATGTCACATTTATTGCCTGAATATAAAAGATATTATTGAGTCCATTCAGTCCAACTCAAGTCACAAAACATGCATTTCACAATACATGTATTTATGTTTTAAATATCCATTATGGAGTGTCCGTTCTCGGTGACATTTAGCCATATCACATAACTTCATTGTCTGTACTTTCTAAATATAGTGGCACAAGAGGGTCATCCTGAAAAATACTGCTTGTTGCTTGACTCTTCTGCTCCGCACAATGCACATGGATCACCAGGTTCCTCTCAGAAAAACACTGCTTACCATGACATATCATGAGGGTATGCAGAGTATGCATTACATACCCTCTGGCAATGTCAATGCAAGTGCAAGCAGTTGTTCTCTGAGATAAACCTTGTGATCCATGTGCAGCGCAGGAGGGTTGTGTGCCATTATACTAACATTGTATTGCTTACAGCATGTCATTTTCCTTGAAAGCATTAGAATTTGAACAAGTTGAAAGACTTGTTGGACTTTTGAATAAACAGTTGCCACTCCATGGATCAGGAAACTTTCCCACTCTTGAGGTTTTGATGGAAATCTTGCTAATTTAAAGTGATTCTCTGATCTCAATTGTGAATGCCACTTTCTATCACCCCTTTCAGGTAACATTAGAGGCAATGGTTAGAGCAGTTAAGTCTTCACTACAAGAACAGCAGTTAGAAGTAAGAGATGTCAGGTTGAATGGCTCAGCTGCAAGCTATGTAGTGGCTGATTCCACTATTGATTCTTACAATGATGTGGACCTTATATTTGGTGTTAGCCTGGAAGACTGTGACAGCTTTAAACGTGTTAAAGAGGCTGTTGGAGATAGTCTACTTAAACTGTTACCAGAAAAGGTACTTGCCAGAACTTCCAGTGTCAATATTCGCAGAAAATCAACAGAAAATAGATTTATAAGCTTATTCAAATCAACGATATTGCAGGTATCAAAAGTCAGATTACGACCAAAGATGATGGTGGATGCCTATGTTAACAAGATGGTCAAAGTCTCACACACTAATGACTGTTGGTCCCTGATGTCCTTACACAATGAAGGGGGATGCAATGTAGAACTTAAGTAAGTTCTCTCAAATATACCTATTTTGACTAGGTCTAGGAATCAGGAAAATCTCTAAACTTCATCTTACAGTTATCTTATAGCTAGTTCCTCTGATGATAAGTTTAACTTATCACTTGTAGAAACACTACAACCACTTTTAGTGGAAGTTCATTGTTTGCACCTGCTCACATATCAATAATAAGATACAGTATGTTTTAAAGTACTTGCTTCTATGTAAACATGTATTATATTGTAGCAGAGGGGTGGGGCAGTTTTATGAAAACACCTGCTACTTATAATTTATCAGCCACACTTTTACATCGTGTCTCCTTAGCAAATGAATTGATCATTGATACGTATTTAAAAAGTGAATAAATGTGAGTTAGGCTAATCACCGTTTTCCCATGATTAAGATAATCATTCAATTCAGGTTTGTTGATAGAATGCGACGCCAGTTTGAGTTCTCAGTTGACAGTTTCCAGATTTACCTTGACCCACTGCTCTACTACCAGAGCCACTCCACTGTTGCTATGGCAAAGACTTTCTATCCAACTGTATACGGTGTCAGCTTGTATGGAGATTTTGAGGAAGCGGTATGCACTCAATGGAGTTACCAGTAATATCTTCCCATAAACCATCCAACATTCTGAGGCCTAAAACACCATTTCATCTTTTAGACTGGACACTTGAAGGAACATCTCATAGACACAATCCACCCTGAAGAAATTCGGGGAGGGGGTTTACTGAAATACACCCGTCTACTAGCATCTGGCTACACCCCTCTCTACCCCTCGAAACTTGCTAAGATGGAACGATACATGTGCTCGAGATTCTTTATTGATTTTCCAGATATCGATAAACAAGGTGAAGATGAGTTTGAGATGCTTGCCCAGCATTGTAACGAATTTGTGAGTGTTTGTCCATTAATGTGTGATACCTATCGGCTATCATACACACCCGTTGATCAAATAGTTCTAATGGTACACATGATAAGACATTGTTGTGTCCCATTGTGCTGTGTGTGTGAGTGTGTGTGTGAGTGTGTGTGTGTGTGTATGTGTGTGTATATGTGTGTGTATATGTGTGTGTGTGTCTGTGTGTGTGTGTGTGTGTATATGTGTGTGTGTATGTGCAACCAGCGATTATGATGAGAGTAGTTATTCTCTGACCCGTGATTGGCTCATGCTTGAGACCTGTGACATTAATCTCATTTTAACTGTTTTGGAACACTGGAACAGTTCCGTGAAGCATAATATTTGTCAAAACCACCACTATTCTCATGTCCCCCAAGTTATGAATGAGCAATGAGCATAACACTATTTCATCAGGTGAAGTGATAGAGAAGTATCTCGTGGGACACTGTAGTAACAGCAGGGGAAGTATGGAGTGTGCTCTAGCCCGGTACAAGTACCTCATGGTCCTGCACAGAGTCATCGAACAGAGCACAGTAAGAGAAGAGCAGGGGAGGAGGGGGAAGGGAGGGGGAGGGAAGGGAAGGGAAGGGAGGGGAGGGGGAGAGGTAGGGGAGAGGTGACAGGATGTGAAGAGGTAGAGGGGAGGACTGAGGAGGAAAAATGACCGAGGGGAAATATAGAGGGAAGGAGGAGGCGAATAGTTGGGTCGGGGATTCAGTCAGTCAAGCATAAGCACATATTATTCATCCGATAATTTGTCGAATATCTCTAAATGAACTCTCTCTCTCTCCCAAGTGTCTAGACAGGACTCAACTGTTGTTATCATGCATCATTACCGGGATTAGGAATTCGGCATATGATGAGATTTGTATGACGAACGTTTCGAAGAGTATATAATAATATTATTCTGGAGCCGTAATACTGAAATTTAATAAAGAAGATTAGTTATCAGCTGTCGGCAAAAAAATGTCATATTTATCCTCTTCTGACGAAAATAATACGCGATGAACCCACGTTCCCAATAAGTATGCTTGTTAAACCCCTGGCTGATGGTGAGCTCAGCACTGTTATCAACAGATAAGAATCAAATATATAATATTCAATTTCTGATGTAATAAGCCTGGTACCGGGTCGATAGAAATACTTCATGTATTATTAATTTTGTGCGATAATCAGAGACGCGTGACCGAAGTGAAGTGGCGTGAGGGTCATGGCTTTCACTTGCTCATGTAGCATTACATAATCGATGAATATCTGAAGGGCTGACTTAGCAAGCTAATGAGACTTTTGAGGGTTCTCACAAGCACCATTTTCAGCATTGTGTAGTAGCCACCCTCTATCAATTCTAACATTCCAATGTCAACCCTCACTTCAACTCGTCTCACTCAGGTGTGTCTCATGAGCCACGAACGCCGCCAGACACTCCGATTCATCACGCAAGCGGCGTGTGCGTGTCTCAAGCAAGCCAACTCCGAGACCACCGCCTCCTCCACCCCTGCAACCCCTCCCCCAGCCTTCGCCCGGAGAAAGCGTAACAACACCGCTCCATCATACACCACTTCCCCCACCACCCCCATCTACTCCCCTACTTACAACCCCACTTACAACCCCACATACAACCCCATCTACCCTGGATACCCTACGACCACACCGGCAAAGAGGAAAGATCACCGCACTGACCTCAGCGCGCTGAGGACTACCAGTGTTCCGGCAGTTAGATCGAGTAGAATATCGCCCACAGCCCAACCCTTCATCCCAGGTCAGTCGTACAGGTGCCCGAGTTAGCCGTGTTTTGCAGAGTGAACACCTCATAAACTGGGCCACGTGATACAGACGTGTTGCCATGGTAACAAGCCAAGTGGTACACGTGACACACACACACACAGACTGACGGGTGAAACTATTAGATCAGATGTTTTTAAGGCGCTGGCTTGCCACCTTAATCTGATTAAAACTGCGGGAATACTACACACATTTTTACACACGCTGTAGTTCACAGCGAAATCATCTGTGTGTGCGGCGTGTGATTATAATTTGCGGCCAGAAAACATGATAATTATGAAAAAATGTTAAAAACTAGCGATATAAGCAATAAACACTTTGTGATTAAATGAAATTAATTTGGAACCATATGATTTGTATTTAATTCATTTTCAGTGATTTTATCACTTGAGTGATGTTTCAGATTTTCTTCATCCAAATGGCCCGTAACTGCTCACTTATACCCCTGTAGATTCCCGGCCTCTATTTGAGTCGTCATTTGTCACTGGGGTTGTTATATTGTGTTTGTGTGCGGAATTGTACGTTCACTTGCTCCTGTGTGATTGAGGCAATGAGGCATCAGTCAACGGTGAACAATGTTTCTATTATAATAGACCTGTATGACATGTGTGTATGTGCTGCTTACCATGTGGATGTTATAATTCATAGAGGGCCATAATAACATGAGCAATGATGTTAGTCGTACATTAGTTTTGATTCAGAAGAATTAACTATACCTACGTTTTAAGACTATGTCAGTTTACTATTCTCAGAATCAAAACTTCGTGCTCTCCTTTCAATCGCACGAAAACAAAACCTTCTATGAAGATATTATAGGTAGTCTGTACAAGTGAGCAGTTAGGAGTTCAATATACAGTCCATTAACTCAAGTTGAGTGATTCAAACCTTCCATAAATGAATTGAAAGATTAATGTTCATGAGTTTTCAAGAAACGCTCAAAATTTTGGCGTGGAACTAAGAATTTTACATTCTTTTCTCCTGTCTTGATTAAACGCAGTAAGATTTAATTTTACAGCTGTTTTTAATTGAAAGGTTAGAAAAGTTAACTTATGCATTACCCATCAATGGCAAGAATTGACTCAGAGATAGTTTTTACAAGTTTTATAGTTGAATATTTAAGTTTTTAAAACTCAAAACTCTTCCATATGAAGATCAAACACAGCCTAAAGACTTAAACTTGAAGTTAATAAGATCTTTTAATTTATTAATCACTTCAAAGAGTTCAGTTGAAAATATACGATTAAATACAAGTTAAGTCAAAGCATACAAGTGTAAAAATTGTGCAAAGATATAATATTATGATTGGATTTCGAATGGAATTATTTCTGGAAAAATAAATAGGAACCAATTATACAATTCCTGTGGTTCAAATTTTTTAATCTATCTGATTGTTATAAGTGGTGCTGAAATCTTAATCTAGAGTTTGGTAATTGTGACCTAGAGTTATTAATAGCTGCAGCTGTCGGACAGTCAGAGTTCGATAGCAAGGTCTTGATGTATTCCAGTAACAATGGTGGTTAGGAGATGACAATATTATGTCTGGAATGCGTTTCTATATTGGAGGAATGTAGTGTTTTATCAGTGTAAATCTCGTACAATTGTAGGATCAATCTCATATAAGTCTCTATGACATGTCTCCATTGCATGTCTCCTATCCTGGTCTCTATAAAGTCTCTGCTCGTTCAGAGGCAGCATCGTTTGATTACAACATCGATACCATGTGGAATGCTCCATAAAGATGGATTGAACCACATTGTAACACATTAACCATGCAATATGCAACCCTCACAGTCTGTACTTTGGCACCTGCCCAATTCCTGGGATATAATTAGGGATGCTATACCGTGGTTTAATTGTCACTTTCAAATCTAGAGGGGCCACCTTGCAACTTCCAACTTGTGCCATGATATGGTCTGCATAATATACCTACATTGACAGCAATTTGTTCACATTTGCAGTGGACACAAGGAATGGGAAGATAGAGACCAAGGCTTGATTATAAATGATTGATCCAATGGTTGTGTATTCGTTGGTTTTTAATGATTAAAATGATAAAGATTGTTGTTATTTATTTCACCATGCTATACCCTTGTCTTAATTTTCCTCTGAAGTGACTGCTGAACTTATTGACTTATTGCCAAAAGTGTTGCTTAGCATCAAACAAATGCGTTGCGCAACATTTAATACTAGGCAATCTACAAACACAGAATTCTGATTGCTTCATCAAATCTACAATAATAGCAATGTCTATTGACATTGACTGTGAAATGATAACCATAAGGATCATAATGAGTTTTAGGTAGAATATTCTAGATAACAAGGAGATGAACAGATCAACATAGAATTACATCTGGTGTTTGACTTGACACCTAGTGTGGCATCTACTGTTTAAAGCTGGGGTTACACCATTGTCAAGGAGTCAGTGGAGTCACGCCCATGAACCATGCTGGATTATAACTGTGGGCGGTCGAAAAATTTAGAGAAACCCAACTTTTTATGTTACATTTTACAATTTTACATGATTCTCCTGCCGCATCATGCCATTAACCATGAACTCTGAATATTATGTAGTAAGTTGCTTCATTACAACAGTAATATTATGTAAGTTTTACCAAATGAATATATTTGAGGAGTGTGTCTAATTTGATGAAATGGAAAGTCTGGGAGCGCTGTTAATTGAAGAATCAGGTACCAATAAACAATGGAGTACGAATGGAACACATATTATTTAACTCATGAGGCTGTCTCAAAAGTTGAAATGTTGAAATGCAGCGGTAACAGTAGCTTGCTTTTTCAATCGTTAAATGATATTGTCACATCACACCTATTCGGTGCGTACCTATTGCCCAAATTTCGCTCGGCTTCGCCTTGAGAAATATGGCCAAATACACACCTCATAGGTGTGGACTGTGGTGTAACAATATATTATCAGTAGTTGCGATGCACACACTTGAGAGTAGGGCTGGAACTGCCCCCTAGAAGTGATTGCATGATTCCTCAGGAGTCGTCTCCTATCACGTCTCCCGCACACACACACACACACACACACGCAATATGTCAATTTCATATAATAATTTCATCTTTGGCAAGGTCCCAACTCGCCCCTCTAAACAAGACAACGTGAGGGATTTGGAAACTCTCCAAGATCATCGAAATGTTCACAACCTTGAAGCAACGGTGTATAAATTGTGATCCTAACCGGACCAGGCACTAACACCTTTCAAAATTAATACATTNCACACACACACACACACACGCACACACATTGTAACACACACACAATTTGTCAATCCATAAAATATTCATCTTTGGCAAGGTCCCAACTCGCCCCTCTAAACAAGGCAACGTGAGGGATTTGGAAACTCTCCAAGATCATCGAAATGTTCACAACTTTGAAGCAACGGTGTATAAATTGTGATCCTAACCGGATCAGGCACTAACACCTTTCAAAATTAATACATTACAATCAACATATCATCATATACCAAAATCCGATCATTAAGTTAGATATCGTTATCAATGTTGCGTCACGAAGTCATGGACTGATTCTTTTACATAAACCTTTAAAAATCCCTTTCAAAAAAACAAAAATAATTTACTGATGAAAATTTAAAACAAGAAGGAACCTATAAAATTAAAAACAAAAAGGGACCTTTAAAATTGTTTTGATAGATCTTCAACAGGTAGGTACAAAAGTAAAACGGTACTAAAAATCTCATTTTACCGCAGTCCATTCCAACAGTTTATCGAACATGAATTTTCTCTTGTTTTCAGCCCGTGGCATCACCGTAGCGATGATCTTCCTAGCTGAAATAGCCCGCACAAATTCCCGCAATTCAGTGAAGCTGCTGTGCTCACTGTAAGGCAGGTTGTATATTCTCACCATACCACTCCCAGTAGGCTTGATATCTGGAATAGAGTGAAGATTGAGGATGCAAACACCTTACTATATGTAGCGTTATTCACGACTATATCATAATACGCCATTATATAAATACGCCATAATGATATTCTGAGGAAAAACATGGAGGAAAATATAATAGTGCCTTTGTTTACCCTCAGACCTCCCCCACCTTTGCAAATTTCCCCCACATTGCAGCTTGCTACTTAGAACTTACCATGTAAGTTGACTTTGTCGGTGTGGGTCCAACCAGTTGGCTTTACTCCCACCACAGTGGAGAAAGTTGTTCGGGCGAGCAGCTTTGCTAAACTTGCTGTATTCACATCCTTCATGGGAACTGAAACAACAATAATATGAGCAGCCGGGGTGTCAAGCTGAGGAGTTGTCAAAACTGTCAAGAAGATAGCACAGATTGGGCATGAGCAGCGTGAGTTATATGTAATTCACATCATGTTCCCACTATCTGTTGAATACATATAATTTCTTATTATAATTTCTTATTATAATTTTCATAAGAAAGATGATTATTGATAGCAAAATGTGTCACGGTATAATCCCTAGATCAGATTGCTGGCCTGCCCTGTGTGTGTGTGTGAAACTGAGTGTGTGAGTTTGTGAGTGAGTATGTTTACCATACACAATGAGATGTGGTACTGTTGTATTGACGATCAATTTTCTTATCAACAAACGAACAGATTTATAATTGAGGTTATTAATAATCACTCACAGAACTAATCTGATTATAAATTTGCGATCCCCAATTAGGGTCAATTGATGACTTTCCTTCAGTGGAAGCGACCAAGAAGGAACCTCCGCGATTGAAATTGCCTCCTAATAATTATTGTTGTGAACCCGACAGAGAATTATAGGGCCAGAATACTACTCGACCCCCTCACTCTCTCGTAGTATTATCACAAAATTACAGTCCGAAAATAATCAAGTTTCTTCATCGAACAATGATTCTGGGGCTTCATACTACGATATATTGCTGCTCACTCAATGAATCATGGTCTTTATCATGCAAAATATACCCCTCAAGCTCACCTCATTGATCATCATGATACTTAAAACATTGTGTGTTTTTTCATTCAGTACTCCCTCTCTCCACGGCTACATCGGGTACGGTGTATAACACGCTGCTGTTGCGTATGTGTTCGGTGAACCTCCAAGTCTCGTAGACTTGATTATACCTTTTCAGAAACACCTCCGTGTTGAATTTTCATAAAATATACGTGTTGAATTCTCTCTCATACACAACAACCATGGGTAGGTAACCATGTAGTAGGTAACTTAAAATTAATGCTTAAAATTGATTCTGCACGGCATTCAATGAAATTTAGATTTAGAAATTACAACTAGTTAATCAAAGAGATCGCGACCAATCTCCCACACCCAAGTAAGCTGTAACACGAGATTCTTGTGTCACAGCTAACTTGACGAAAATCCAATTCTTCAGGCACATAACTTTATTATATATACGCAAAATTTCTGCAAAATGCGAGTATTTCTCCGAATGAACATGGAAGTGAACATTTTCACGGCTTCGATGAATTTCGCACCTCACAATATGTGAGTGAAAGGGCCCGAAATGGGTATAGGAGTCCTGGTTTGCTGCCTACAGTCCCCCGACCTAGAGTCCACCCTGTGGAAGCTCCCGACCGACAGTCCACCCTAGGTTGCCGCCGCCGACCTACAGTCCTGCCCCCGGCCCAAAATAATAACTTCTAAAGAATGCTGTGCCATTCTGGTTTATTCAGAATGGCACTGCAGAAAGCCGCATAAATGGCACTTCGAACGAGACCTCACACGATGGCATTACAGAACCGATTGCATGTTCTTGAGTATTTTACCCGCTTATGTAATAAAACGAACATTATATTAACTTTTATGTAACACACGCCACACACACAGACTGCGGAAGGGGTGGGGGCAACGTTTAGAACTAATAATTTATACAGCTGTAATATTGATGTTGCAGGAGTCACAGTTTGAAATTCTCCCCTCGCTTAACTCCCCGTAATCATTGCAACATTCAACTATTTAAGTAGATCTCTGACTGATAGGTACCTTCTCAGTGGCAGAAGGCGTGTTACTTTATAACCCTAGATCAAAGAAAATGTGGCATTTATCTTACTGAAGTGTAAGATCAAAAATATAAGCTTGATTTTTCAAGGCTGTCAGTTTGATAATGAGAAATAGCAGGTCTTTGTGGTGCCAAATATTAGGTATGGGCTCCACTTAATTGTACTTTGGTGGTCATTTCCATTTGGGAAGGTCACTTACGGTAATGTAATTGTATTGAGATTCAGAATAAGTGAGTCAGTTAGGTAGGCCAAATGCCACACTTGTGATTATCACCTACCAACATGAACTCTAGAGTTTATATTCTTGGAGAGTCTGGATGTGAGCTCTGCATTTTCCTGCATGTTGATCACGTTTATCTTTGTCTGAGAAGCGTGGATCTTACAGTCGAGCTCCTTGGCTATTCCCTCCACTAATCGTTCTTTGCCTGAGCGTGGGAGAGTCAATCAATAATAAGTCAATAGAATGGGGGCGATTTGAATCTTGACACATCCATGATCTACAGCTCCAGCAGAATCACATACTGAAGCTGATAATACAGTTGCTGTTCGTTAGAAACTGTACAGCTGACAGCAGGACACTATCGAGTTATCAAGCAGGCTGATGATCAATGACCTCACCTATAGTATAGGAACCGCATACTATCAGAGTATCAGAGGTAAACATCTGAACCTCCCTCACCATGAATTCTATGACATCGCGTTGTGGGGGGAACTCATAGCAAGGATCAAAGTAGGTAGTATCCAGGTACACTGTGTCAAAAGTCTTGTGTTTCAGTAGAAGATGATCGAGCATTGATCGGTCAAATCTGAAGTCACCCGTGTGAAGAATGCATCCCAATGTGGGTGACTCGAAGAGGAACATGGCTGAGCCAGGACAGTGATTTGCCTCGATTAGACTTACTTTCACCCCTTGGATATAGTCAGGTTTGTCAAAATCCAGCGCCTTTACAAACTCAGACTTGACTTTGAGGTTTCCTACGACGTAATTCGCGGTAACCTTGCTACAGTAGATAATCCCTTCGAAGTTCTTGTTGAGTCCGATGTAATGGTCATAGTGAAAGTGTGAGAGAAAGTGGGCTGTACAACGAGGAATCTTGCCATAGTTAAACCCATCCACGATAAATGTTGTGCCTTTTACCCACTTGTAAAATGGAACTGGTTTTGACTCAGATTTAGTCTTAACCGGTGTTTCAATATGCTTTGGTGTCATACCAAACATAGCTCCCAAATCCAGCTGTGAAGTCCCTGGCTGCCTAACTAGTTTCCTCTCAGACCTTGGTGTTTGGTTGTTGGAGACGACTTTACGAGGAGTTTCCTGTCGATAGCAGAGTGGTTTATCTGACAGCTTGTCCTCCGACACAAAACTTGTGTTGCCACCGTTCAACAGTGCGAGCAATGATGTTTGTCTCATAGGCGTGGACGATTTCCTACCACACAGACTTTCGGTTGCTGATTTTATCGCAGCTAAGTTCACACATTTCTCCGTATCAAAACTATCATCTTCATGATTCCTATCATTTTCCTCTGAATTATCAGGTGAAGATTTCACTTTGAGCTTATCCTGAACTTTGTAGTTACAAGGCAAAGACGAAACTTCCACTTCCTTCTCAGACATTTCTTGTACAGTGGCCATGATTGAGATATCATCCCGTGCCGAATTACAATTCAGAAGTTGATGGTTCAGTGACAGCTTTGTGACACTGCTTTTCCTCCGCTTAGACCTTCTGACAGGCGTTGTCACAAAATCATCATCGCTCATTCCCCCGTTGTAGCATATGCCTAAGAAAATAATGGTGATGAAGCGGGGGAATAAAGTCGTCAGTATGCCATTTTTTATTCAAAAAATTATAATCAAAATATTCACTCAGTTGACGGTCGCCATTCACACATATCATATTATTATTAGGTGCATAAAAATCATTTATTATTGTGAAACATATGCAACTGCTAAAATAAAAATTTCGGGCAATCTTTCGTGAATCCGCCGCTAGTTCACACTCAAAGCATGTCACCATAGAATGTAGATTCATGGAAATCCCAAGAACTATTATCTCTCATCATGTAAATTGTAAAAATTCATCATATTACTGATTACGTCACAAGGTAAAGTGTATCGTTATCAGATTCCTCTCTGTCAACAGGACAATCTTATCACTCTTCTGGAAAACACCCAAAACCTCGGAATCATCATTATCGAGTGTCATGACCAGCAGTTTGCCCGTACATGAATCACGTGCAGTACAGTAGATGTACACATGTCGAGATGTATCAACTATCGCTACAAAGCCCAACCTATCATCCGTGACCATAAACTTCTTTTGGGTTTTTGTGGCTTGCACCATGTTAAACGCATGGAATGTTCCCGAATGTTGCCAAGGTTCGTCTAAGGTGTAAGGGGTGTAGAAACACGCATCAACACTGTGACTCACCCCAAATCCGTGATTATCGCGGGAAAAGAGGACAGACCCAGGAGACAACTCCACTAAGTATCTCTGAGTAATGACGTCATCATCACGGTTAGCTGTGACATCACGACGCATCTCAAAGCCGGCAACCAACACCTGCTGCCCGTCGAGTTCATCGCACTCCTCTAATTCCTTGTTTGGAGTGTAGAGCGGGGAATTGTCGAGTTTATCGGAGGTATACTGGTCGAGGGATCTCATTCGGCCCATCATCTCCCTCACCTCAGCCTCATTCAGATCAGATATCTCCCCGAGGAGGTTCCCCGCCGGATCATAGCCGGGCGAGTGGAGTAGGTGAGCCCAGCTGTGAGCACTCTGGAACTTGGTCATGCTCACCTCCACACCCTTCTTATCAGCTGACATCTGCCAGTATGAGTCATCGGGTTCAACTCGACTGAACAACTTTGAGTTGAAGAGTTCCTGTCCCCCCTTAGTGCTGATCTCAAGGTGATCGTGTGTTATCTCCACACTGAGATCTGATTTTACTATCCCATTCGGCAGATCCACAACTACCTCAATTTCCTCCATAGTCTGAGTCCAGGTGTAGTTTTTAGCTGCGGGTTGTGGTTCGGGTTGTGACGCAACAACTGCTGTCACACCCTCTACTGCGGGATCAACTTCGAGCATCTGAACTTTCCCTTCGCTAATAATAGTCAATAGATCACCCACCACAGATACAAACCGTGCTATACCCGACAATTTGATGACACCCACGACACCAAATAGCCCGTCTTCCTGCTCCTTCATAATGTGATGAACAAACGCATCGTTACACTTGTGACACGTGACCAAATGCACGGCACCATTTCTATGGAAACACTCCAGCAACAAACTCTGTGCCTCCAACTGTTGTAGTCTCGCCGACACAACGTCTGCCTCATTTCCAATAGCCAGCACGTGGAGATCACTACCTAGACAGACAAAGAGGCGCCGGTCGCTAGGTGACCACTTTGCTGATATATTAAACACGAGGGACTCCGTGTTAGCAAACTCGTGGAGAACTCGACATTTGTCATCATGAGTGACGTCACGCAACTGATACGTGTTGGGAGAGGAGGAGGTAAAGACGAGGAATTGGCAAGAGTCCAGAGCAATGAGATGATTGAAGAGACAGCTTGTCCGCGTCATTTGGTAAGAGTATTCGGTGTCAGTGGTGTGCACTCGGTGTGGCAGGTGTGCCAGGGGTGCGTAGCTGATGTCGTGTTCCTTGCCTGCAAGAGGTGGGGAATTATATAGTGTAAATGAGGGCATGATAATTAATGAGGGGGTGGGCACTGGACAGTGGATAAGTATGCTCTAGTATAGTCTATCGTCTTGTTCTTAAGTATGCGTAAGCTAATCAATTAACTCATTAATAATAGTTCTGTAATAACTCCATGTGTTCTATGTGAGAGTTAGGTATCATATTCTCATAGGAGTAGGAGTAGAAAAACGAGAAGCCGTATATAAATGTTGATCTAAATGGAATATACGGCACAAGTGTGAGTTTTAACTGATAATTATAATGTTATGTTAGCCTACCCCTACATGCGCCAGTAAGTGTGCCATAAATATGTAAAATGTAAGTCTTAACAATATTCAGTGCAGCCTACCGTTATAATATGATAAAAATAGTTTTGTTTAATTTTCATTGTCTATAAGGCTTGTATTGAATAAAGAAAGCGGTGAATTAAAAGCTTCATGGAAAGAGTTATTGCTCAATATAATACTTAGAATGAATGTGTACAAAACGTACAATGCTTCATTCGGGTAAAAAGAAATGGGTAATGTTCAAAGCAAGAAAATGTTTTGTACTGCCAATTCATAAAATTTCACTGAAAGACGTGTGTAATGTAAGGTCTATTCTGCAAACTGTATCATTATGCATATGCTATACATTGTATAGCATTATACCTTTTGACTATAATTCCACACACACACACACACACACACACACACACACANGCCAGGGTTCGAATCTCCAAACTTCTTGAATCAGACATGGCCTTAACATGAGAAGAGGGTGTTTAATAATTGAATAGTGTGAAAACCGCGAAATAAATTTTGAGGGATCATGATCAGTGGCTGAATTATATTATAGTTATAGAAATTATTCTATTACTAGAACACCCGTCAAGTGGGCGTGGTATACTAAATTAGAGCGAACTATAGAAATTTAATAAGTGCAGCACCAAAATTGAAACGTATCAAAACAAAGAGACAACGAAAATGGCAATAACATTGACGCGCGCGCACTTTCAATAAACATATGCACGTGCAACTCCTGCGTCGCCTAGCAACGCTTATTCCTCCTATATCGCATAGTCGTTTTTCGCAACCCTTTTCCCAACTTTGAACGCCGATTACAAAAAATCTAAGACCTAAATCAAAAATCCGAAATGATGTTCGACAGCGGAATTTATTTATCTACCACCTTGCAAAAAATCCCGGCTCTCCAACTCCATTTGGTCGAGTTATCCATATACAGCGGAACCACTTTCCTATAAGTGCCTTCTTCCTTTATATTATAGATAGTAGTAGGTAACGCCTTTTCCGCTAAATTATATAAAAAGTAACGTATACATTGTGCAAATTCCTTGTCGGTTAGAAGGCTGGAATCGGAAAGTATACTTTATTTCCACATTACTTAAGCGTTGAAGTTTTGTTTAAAAACTTTTATATATCGCAGTGTGCAATGGATATGCAGAGTTATGTAGGATAGGTGGTATATGAACTGTTCATGCGTCTTTGTGTGTGTGTGTGTGTGTGAGTGCGCGTGAGTTTGTGTCTGTGTGTGTGTGTATCTGTGTGTCTGTGTCTGTGTCTGTCTGTCTGTTTGTGACTCATGCGAATCAGCATGCTAAGAATGGATTGACGTGGTACTGACGTCCAAAGTCACAGATTCACAACATTGCTCAATTAAGGGTACCAAAATAGATCTTATTATTTTACAGAATTCGTGTATATTTGTTTGTGAGTGACCGTAATTCTCTCTCTCACATTCTCGAAATAAACCTCTCATCCCTGAGTCAGGTGCTAAAAGCTAAAGAACCTGAGTGTCCCCCATAATAATAATACTCGAGATGGCGTCTTTCGGTCCAAGACGTATAATAGGTAGATTATTCGTGCCACAATTAGAATTGTGGTAATTCGATCACAAACTTTTTGACACGAGATTGATATGTATGTGAATTCATTACTCTGCCCTATCCTTATTTCTCAAATCATGCCAAGATGGATAGAAGAATTATAAGTTTGTCGGAAGTATGAGCCAAGTATTGAAATTCTCGCTATCACTCAGAACAAAGAACAGCTCTTGTGATTATTTTGCTTGAGGAAACTGCGGGGCTCTCTCTACAACAACTAGAGGAGGAACAAGTTCAGTCTTGTCCTGAAATACATGGAAAATGGCCTCCGGGGGTATTTTTTGGCTTTCTTTTGTTGTATTTTTCCTGATATGTCAAGTACACAGACACACAACCACACAGACAAACACTGGACACCCAAACACAAGCATATTATCATCAAAAGTAGCACTCTCACACACAACCAAATACACTACGCACTACGCATTCATACCCCGACATTGCATAATATTTTGAAATACCCCATTAATGTGACATTTCATGCACATACCTACACATTTCCGAGGGTAGTTTGACCTTATTGGGCAAGGGAGGGACACGATCTGGGGAACTTAAATAGGGGCAAGAGGCCCGGGACTGTGGGACTTGAATGCTGAAGCTGGTGTGTCAAGTGATAAATGATTATACATATTAGGGAACAAGTGAAACGACTGACATGAGGCACATGGGAGCCTTACCACTCCCTTTTGGTGTTTATTTGCACATGGTTCACAATTGTGCCTCAAATTTGATTGTAATAAGTAGTGTTGATAAGTTTAAAAGTTTAAATATATGCCACAAGTGAACATACAATACATATGCCACAGTGGCTCAAGAGGAGCCACAGTGGCTCAAGAGGAGCCACATTTTATTATGCGATGTAAATCTGTTTGACCCCCCTGATAGACCATAGTCAAATGATCATTTGCCATTGTGTTAATGTGTTGTGTTTATTGATAAACGCTGTTCAGATGTGCCACACTGTGTGAAGTGATCACTATATTCACAGTGTATGTTAAGTGATCATATTATGTCATACGGTACCTATATAATGATGACTGTTTGACGCATGATATTAGGACACATGCGATCTTAATCTCCTCACTATTATTATACCCCCCTATTATAGTTGAAGCTGTATCTGCGGACCCATGCATGTGTGGGAGTTACCTCTCTGTTTGACGTCATGTTATGATGCAGCTACAGTCATGATATATACCCGAATATAAAGTGGGTGAAATGCAGTGCAGCATCAATCACACAATGGCTGATCAGCGGCACGCCCTTCATCCAAAATTGGATAAGAACCACGGCACGGAGATTAGCGAAATGTTTGGAAAGTTGGATCGTTGCATTTGCAAAAGCTATAGAATGATCATTGATGGATCTTTAGTCCATGTTTAATGAGCGGTATAAAGACACTCCCTGAATTGTGGTTTTGGTCAATTTTCTATTTTCAGAAATTGGAGAAGTACGAGCATAATTGCAATACTATGCACACAACGTTATATCATATATTCATCACGCATTACATCTTTTTTGCTCAAATCCTTCATAACACTAGCCAATGAAATATGAATATTGAATATATGAAATAGATTTGTCACGTTACGCAATGTTACGCACACACACACACACACACACACATCATGTTACACTTCCCATGACCGTGTTACGCAAAGTCCCGCATGTTACGCAATATGTGTGGTTTATTATCATTATCTTATTGGAAGCCGGTGATGCAGATAATTGGTCACTTATAATTCATTAGCTGTGTCAAAGCGAGCTTGTTTTGCAATTGTGCCAGTCAATGAGACGGTTTTGGAGCCTGCCTGACAGCATATGGTGTCGCAACACAACGCGGCACTTACGTCACAACAAGTAACAATCTATTGACGACATCACCACCACAAACAACAACACGCCCACTATTGACAATTGACATTTCTACTGTGTTACAGTGCACGTCCTATTATACCACAAAGTCGTGGATATTCTACAATGAATGTTAAACGTGTACCTTTCCATACTATACCTCTATACCTACAAATAAACTGATAGCTGATGCAGGTCTAAAGATGACAATTTGGTATGCATAGCTAATCTTACCAAATCTTATGAAATAGGTTGCTAGAAAACTTGAAAATTTGCTAAAAATTGACAATTTTTCTACAGAAATAACCGTGCCTAGTACTTTCCTTGCTTTACACCCTTTTCTGCATGCGGTACTTTCAAAGCTGTGCACCTGGTTGGTCAAAAGTGCTGCATGTTCTATTAAAATGGAGGCTCCCGAGAAATATAAATCATAGCTCTGGTATAATATGCAGAATTTCATTACACGCACATTGCAGGTGCATGTCTTGCATAATATATAGGTACCCTGTAACCTACACACACATACACACATACAAACACACACACACACACACAGTCGCACACAAACACACAGAGACACACACACATAGTACACACACTCACAAAAAAGTACACACACACACAAACACACACACAGTGCAAAGTACAGACACATACACACACAGACACATACACACACGGAAACACACAC
>CAMPET010000125.1:115839-139002 GCA_946803715.1 Beroe ovata
GTGTGTGTGTGAGTGTGTGTGTGTGTGTGTGGAGTGCTGACCTGAACTGTGTTGTCAATATTCTCATCGTCTCTTCCCCTCACATTGTCATAGTAGTATTCGAATGGTTTGCTTGGCTCTGTTATGTTTGTACCTATAATATACACAAATAGTTATCAGGTTTATACCTTATAGATTTTGGCTTGAGTTTAATATAAATGATCTTTTTCAGCATCAAAACATTCGCTTCCGTTGTTATAGCCAGACTTCAAAAATAAGCAGCATGCAAAAAGTTCATTCCATAACTCACCCGACATGTTACTGATGGAGTTAGCGTGAACCAATTTTACCGAGTTTTTCGTTGTAAGTACGTTATCTAAGATAGGGGGTCCCTTGGTCTGCAGCGAGTCACCATTCTGCTGTGTGCTACGCTGTCCGAGTGTGTTCTCCCGGGGAAACTTGCCCACCTGTCACAGTGAGGGGTCAGCTGACATTCTTAGTAAGTTAGTACTTTGGGTCTTGGGGGTGAGAAGCATGGTATGTTAAAACTGCTGTGACTTTGGTTGTGAAGTTGTTAGTTGATCATGCTAGTGACTTAGTTACTAAGCTTGTTAGTAAGAATTTAACCGCACGGTAGAACGGTAGGTATCTCGACGGGTATCTAAGATCTGTCACAGACGGGATCTGATCAGTATATTTATGAGAGACAGAATTAAAGCTATAGTCGGTGATACCCAATATCTGTCATAGGACACAGCTGTGAGACAGTCATCATAACGTATATCCCCTGTCTATCTAATCATGCAGGTATCTATGAGAGGAGAGTCGCATGGTCTGCACCTGATATTTCTGTAGAGCCTGGGATTTAGGTCTCTCGTCTGGAATCGGCTGTATTTCCAGGATTGGGGCTTTCTCCAGGTGGTGCTCGTCGTCATATCCCGCTATATGTGCAACCTGACAAGAGTACACGTTTGTATATCTTAAGATAAGAAATCATTTTCTTTCCTCGCACCCCAGCACATATCTTGTTCCTCAAGCTGACGACTGGTAACTACCTTCAACACTAATTCGTCACCACACGTGCTGAGGCACTTCACAGCGTCAGCGTGTGACATCCTCCGCAAATCAACGCCGTTACACTCGACTATAGCGTCCCCAACGAACAACCCGCCAAACCTGTGTTAGGGTTCGCAGTGGTGTCAATAGGTGTCAAAAAGTAGGGGGAATGGTGGCGATAGATGGTGGTGTGAGTAGGGACTTGAGAGTGACGATAATGATTAATAATGTATCGGCAGTGTGGTGTCAGCAAAATAATCGAAACTGCAAAAGTGGTGCCATGTTGACACCACTTTGGCAATGTGGTACCAAGTACCTACTTTCTGTTGACACTCTCAATAGAAAATGAACATATAGGTTTTCCTCAGAAGGAATTCCATGCAAACACAATGTCTATGCATGGAATTACTTCTGTATTACACGTCATGATCTACAGTCACATCAGATTCCGTAACATCTAAACGAGGGTCGTATTTTCCGCGTATCTATTTTTAGACCAGCAGCACAGATGTCGGTGCAATTCACATCTGGTGCAATATCGTCCACATTGTGAACAAATGATTATATTATCCTCACTTTCCCCACCTTACTTCTTTACTTTACGGCAATTCATTAAATATTTATGACTTTCACAGCTCCTTTATCTCTTCTCTCTAGCTATTGTTCTATTGTGTTGTAATTCCTCTCCACTGGGAAACACTATGTCGCCACATTTTCCTCACTTCCTGCCACTCTCATCTCCGATAATATGAGGATACGAGAGCTACTCCTCACTGTTCCTAACTGTCCCTAACTCGACATTCTACTGCCCTCACTGTCCCTAACTGTCCCTAACTCGACATTCTACTGTCCTACCCATTTCTCCACAATAAATTGCTTGTCGTACGCGGATTTACGGTCAAAATTTCTCCGGAATTAGTACAAACAGATTCCTGGTTTCTACGTCATATCTATTATGTCGTCATGACGACAACAGTGTCATGTTTACCTGTCAGCGGGTTTCCCAGGGTGGACTGCAGAGATGATAACTGGGGCTCGGTGGTCCGCTCCTCCCTGGAACAATGACACAGTTAATTGATCAATTAGCTCGTTATTATTCACCCAATTAACTCTCTGAGTGACACTCCAGAGCAAGCTCAGTAATCATATATATATCCCACGGTACTGCCTATGTCAAGATCCAAGACTATGGTCGTGCGATCGCAAACTTTCATCGCTCATATCCCGATATGTTGTAAAAACCGGATATAGATTACCTAGAGTAAAAACTAGATATCTCAACGTTTTTGCAGAGGTTGGGATGTTGTAAAAAGAGGGAGCTATATATAGACATATATATCTGAGTGAGGCAGACTGAAAGATTGTCACATTCCTGCTGTCACGTTTCCTGTTTCCGTTCACTGTCTATCCCACGACATCCGCAAAAAGGATGCAGAACACGCATTGGTTCAGTAGACGAAGTTTTTCTCACCGGCATCGAGCTCAGTACTAATAGGAAATGTTGAGTTATTCCTCATTTTGAGCGGTGGTAACTTCTCTCTTTCCTCATCATTCATCATCTGGTACCTTTGTGACAATACCATCTCTATACACACCATTGTATCGAGCACTATACCCTATCAATTGTTTTATTAATCTTTCCGCCTTAGTGCTGCTTCACAATCTTATACTCTGACTGCTTGGAATCTTGCTCAGTTTTCATAGTGCCAGTATGCACCTGTACTGTGACTGTGCCATGCAATCTTGTTGCCGTGCCAACTTTTTTTTGCCGAAAACGTGATAGATTTAATAGCTGAAAATGAGGTAGAAAACCGACCCATTATCTTAATTGTGGTGTTAAAGTGTAGTCAAGTCCAAAGACATAATATTCTTATGCTATTGATATCACCCACTACAATTTGTACTATGTCTAAAAGATAACTTGAGCTATAGTAGTTTAAATTTCACACAGCTTCTATAATTATGAACTTAGTTTTTATCCGTGAGAGTATTTGACACTCCTTATTTGACATTCCATAGCAAAGTTTGATTAATCATGACAGTTTAGTTCATTCTGTGACATCCTTTCCGTCAAGTTCATTCGAAGTTGCCGACACACGCGCTTCTCCCATAACACATTGACTAATTACAGTTAGAACATGACAGCAAACACAGTTGTATCCCAGGATATATGACCTAGTCAGGGTTTACCTTACGTAAGAAAGTGTCTACATAATTTAAACGCACCCATTGGCTGGAAACAGGTCACGTGACACGGCTGGGAAAAGAGGAGGGGAGCTGTACTTGGTGTGATTATAACGTTCAAGTTGAAATCCCGTTAGCAACGCGTGTGTGTGTGCGGGTGTCCCTGTTTAATCTGTCACAGACTGTCAAACTAGACAACTTAGTTCATTCTGCATTCCTAATACCAGTTCCTCACACGGTTTCTAGACACAGATCCTCACACTTCATGTTTGTTTGGCGACTTCTTGTGGATTACGGTAAGTTACTGCCTTTTTGCTTTGCCATATATTATCTAAATCTTGTCATAAGTTCTAGTTTCTGTAATTTTTGATGTGATCGTTGACTACAGCTGATATCTCACTGTCTCTCAGCAAACATGCTGGATGGACACAGCTACGACAAGAGGGCAAAAAATATCGCAGGTATAACTGATATAGAGAGTGAAATAATTGATTGAGCTGAAATCGACTTTGTAGCTGAAAATCGACTTTGGTCATGACAGAGAGGTTCTGTGCCTAGCCTGGCGAACATGGTGAAGATCCTTGCTGTACGGCATATTAAACAAGGAATCGAAACCGTTCCGTACAGACCATTCTGTCACAAAAGTTGATAGCCTAATCACATTATAATATGTCACATAGCCTAATCACAATATTAAATGGTTGCAAAAAAATATCTTTTGAGTCACAAATTAGGTACAAGTTTGGGTCGATATTTGTATCTCATACTCTATTCCCCAGCGGATAAAGCTGCTCAAGAACGAATTAAAAAGAAAAAGAAAGTGGACGAAAAAGAGAAAAAGGACAGGAATGTGGACGCGGTTATGCCCAAAGTGAAGATCAAGTACCGGTGAACAGCATTTACGTAATTTATGATGTACGTTATGATGACACGTATCAGACTGAAAATCGAATCAGTGGATAAGAGTGGAGTAAAAAAATAAGCGCATCGCTGCCCCGCAATCAATAAAAAACAGAGCTCGACAGAAAGACAGGATCGATTTCATTAGAGGATGATTTAAATTGTTGAAGATTTAGAAAATTAAACATTTGGATGATAAAATTCTTAATAAATGACACAGTTTCATAGACATTTATTATGACCAATGTTTCACAAGTCAGTCTATTGCCGTGACTCACCGTAATGCTGAGTCCCAGTCCCTCTGGACCTCGNAAACAAGGAATCGAAACCGTGGGGTTCCGTATAGAACACTCTGTCACAGAAGTTGATAGCCTTACCACATCATAAATCACATAGCCAAATCACATTATTAAATGGTTGCGAGGAAATAGCTTTTGAGTCATCGATCATAAGTTTGGGTCGATATTCGTATCTCATACTCTATTCCCCAGCGGATAAAGCTGCTCAAGAACGAATTAAACAGAAAAAGAAAGTGGACGACAAAGAGAAAAAGGACAGGAATGTGGACGCGGTTATGCCCAAAGTGAAGATCAAGTACCGGTGAAAGGATTTACGTAACTATAACGTTATGATGACACGTATCAGACTGAAAATCGAATCAGTGGATAAGAGATGAGTAAAGCTATAAGCGCATCGCTGCCCCGCAATCAATAAAAAACAGAGCTCGACAGAAAGACAGGATCTATTTCATTAGAGGATGATTTAAATTCTTGAAGATTTAGAAAATTAAACATTTGGATGATAAAATTCTCAATATTTTCTTAATAAATGACACGGTTTCATAGACATTTATTATGACCAATGTTTCACAAGTTTAGTCAGTCTATTGCCGTGACCCACCGTAATGCTGAGTCCCAGTCCCTCTGGACCTCGCTGTAGTAACACTGTACGGAGAACACCCTTTCCATACGGGCATTTGGCGATAGCTCCCTTCTTCCTCATACTGTGAGCATAGATCACGGCCTGTATGAGAGAAAAAGATGGATTTAAGACAATTTTGGTGAAGGAGTTCGTAACAGAGCAGTATAGTGATGAAACAGAACATTGTTAGTAAGTTGTGGACTAGGATAGGGTTTGGATCACAAATTGAAGTCAACAGTTCTGCTACGAACGGAAGGGCTACCTCCCAAAAATGGAAATAGAGATCGCAATTAGCATTTATACGGAGAAATTAGTGCAGTAGATTAAAATTTCAGAAGTTGTTCACTTTGTATCAGAGAACTAAGTCAAACCAACACAACAATTTGACTCTAGCTGGTGTCAGTTATCTTGGAACGTCAAAATTATTATTAGTATATGATAACGTAGTGACACGAACTGTTATAACATACCTTGTGTCTATTGAGGGATATCTCTGCTTCTATTGTATTCCAAGTGAGAGTGTTTGGATGATTGTCCAGTCCCTGCTGCATCAATTGCAACTGCTGAATGCGTCCTATGATTTCTTTATCCATGTACTTGATAGTCACCTTGCATCCTCCAAGATCCTTCATAGCAGTTACCAAATCATGATGGAGGTCCTCGTTTTCCTTATTTGCCTCCTCCAATTTTGCATGAAGCCAAGCTTCTCGTTCAACCAACATTCGTTGCTGTTCAGCAAGGTTGTCCTGAAAATTATTGGGTATATATTTTATCGACTCAAATCATCCTATGGCTGCATGGAAAGAAGCTAGGTCTTAGCTTACGAATCGGATTGTGTTCCCGGATGTTGCTTCGTGTAATTGAGAGAGTCTGACTTCATTTTCCTTTTCCAGAACTGCAATGTCTTTCTTGCCCTCGGCTAAATCATGTCTTAAACTTACAAGCTTAGCCTGAGATGGTAATAAGTCCAGAAATCATCTTACTATATCTGCACATCTTTTCAAGCTAAAACATGATAATCACCAACCTCATATTTCAAATTTTCTTGATGAACGGTTTGAGCTAATGTTTCCAAACTGGTGAATGCCTTCACCATGCAGAATATATGAGCTCTGACCTGCATAAAGGATCATTACTAAAACAAACAATCATGTATTGACTTACACAAAGATCTTTTAATAACAAGCTTTCTAACCTGATTTACAAAAGACTCATTCTCTTTGGTTTTCACATAGTAATCATGAAGCATATTATCTAATTTTACAAAACTGGTTTGGAAATCTTTCTCCACTATCTCTTGAGATGGAAAAGGAAACCATGCTGACATCTTCCTAAACATATAATAGTTAGTTCATGTATGATCAAAGAGTGATAGAAACTTTGCCATTGATTGCTTTCAATAAAAATTGTATGGAATTGACATACGAGTTTCAAATAGCAATGAGAGAGGATTTCATATTAAGTATGGTCAAGAAAGAGTTCATTGATGATAAGAAGTTTGAAAACTGCAAGCTATGAAAATAAGTATCAATAAAGTTTGGTAAGGGGGAAATGAAATCATTCTCAAGACAATACAGTGTTTATAATCTTAATTGGCTCTGTTGGTCTGTCATCCTCATCAGTCTGCACTGATCCCATTCTATTCAATATGCCTATTCCATGACTAACTCTACCAAAAATTGCATGTTTTCCATCAAGATGTGAAGTTGGTGCAAGGGTTAAGAAGAATTGACTTCCATTCGTATCAGGTCCACTATTAGCCATTGAGATGATCCCAGCACCAGTATGCTTCAAATCAGGATGAATTTCATCTGCAAACTTATCTCCATAAATAGACTTACCACCTCTTCCAGTGCCTGTAATATAATAGTAATAATAATAACAATTCAAACTTTTATATTATAGTGGCACTTCAACTTAAATTGATGCACAGCTGTGCCACTAAAACAACATAATCAAACATACTGAATCCTTGAACCTGATGATATCATATTGAAATATCACAGGTTCTTAGAAGAGCTTGAAACTAACCAGTTGGATCACCACCTTGAACCATAAAACCAGGTATGATTCGGTGAAAAATTGTGTTGTTGTAATATTGTTTTCTACAGAGTTCTGCAAAGTTTTTACAAGTCTTAGGTGCATGGTTCCAATACAGTTCTATTCCAATCTCGCCCATAGTTGTACAGAGATTCACATGTGAAGGATTATCAATAGGTGCCATTGCTGAGAAAAAATCAGAACATGAAGCAATTTGACAAATCAAGAGCAGTCACACAGATGCATTCCAGCATATGATATCCAACTTGTCAGACCAACATTTACTGATAATAATTTCTGTACATCAACTGAAATGAGAAACATAAAGACATTTTCAGGAAAAACTAAAACTCAGCATCATGACACTGCTCTAATATAACTATAACATGACAGTGCTATAACATGGCACTGCTACATATTGTCAATCTATGATAGACCCTGTCGAGAATTTCATGTTGCTTTGTGGCTTGCATCAGCGGACTGTACTCATTATATCATAAACCATATAATACCAATATCCATTGTCCATGCCACATGTGGCCCGGATTGACAGCTCTAACATTGATTACAACAATTTAAAATTTCCAAAATTTTGACCGACTTGAAATTCTCATTGACCATGTGAGTAATATAACGTGCAAAGTATATAACCAGCAATTATTTTGGCCTTGCCGGATGTTATCTGTCCACTGTTTCTTGCGCGCGGCGCGCGCGCTTTCATCGAAGGACGAAACAGGCGCGCCTTCGATGAAGGCCTTTGATGAAGGCGCGCGCGCCGCGCGCAAGAAATAGTGGACAGATAACATCCAGCAATTTTTTGTCGATCAATGATAGACCCTGTCGAGAATTTCGTTTTGCGCGCGCGCGGCGCAAACTTATTCTCAATCAGCGGTTTAGCATCGCCAGACAAACAATTTTGGCCCCGGTCCAAGACGGAATTTCGACTGCGCGGCGCCTACGCGACGGTAGGGACAAACTATTCTTTGTCAGATTTCATTTGACATGACCTTTGTTTCTCGCGCGCGCTTTCATTGAAATCCGAAACTTTGATATTACTTCATGAAAAGATATATTTCAGAAAAGAAAGATTCTTTTGAGACATATTTTCATTATTCATTGATCATATGATCAATTATAATGCAAGACCTATTTTCAACTGTTCTGCAACTTCTTGTTACCTTATTTGGTCATTGACTGTCCCATCGACGCCCCCTCTTCACCCTAAAAATGCCCCATTGGTTACTTCAATCAACTGGGGCGGACGGTATTCATGTTTGTGTGCAAGAAGATTCCCCTTATTAGACGCAGGGCCAAGATACATGCGCTTCTTGACTGGCCTATGCCCCTCACATGCTTGAGATATCCTAAGTCACTTAGTAAGTGGTGTGTGGTTTCTACAGGCACCACCAATAGGAAACCGTCTGGGGCTTGCCCGTGAATCGATTTCGTATACAGCCAAACATGACAATGTACAATCTATACTCAGGAGATGGGCCACACCGCTGCACCAGGGTACAGTGAGGATCTCCACTACAGTGGATGGGAAACAAGTCCCTTAACTCCCACGATGCTACAGTTAAGGCTTCCTTAGGAGTGTAATCTCTCAATTATTCCCTTCTCAGAGAGGGTTGAACCGCTAGGGAAGAGCCGCCCTCTCCGCCCCTACACAACCGAGCGGACCCTCTGGGCCCATCCCCCTATTGGTAGTAGAACCATGACTTTACGTAAATGATTGCTGATGCTTATTGCAGTGACACAAGGCAGCAATCAAGTCAAGATGCCAGAGTATATGGCAAATCAAGGTCAAATGATGAATAAATGCCCTAAATGCAACCCCTGACGCAAAGATACTGGTCAAATAACTTGACAGAAGAATGAAATCGTAAGATGTACGATTATTGCATATGTCCACAATATAGATTATCATTTTTAAGGTTTATCGTACGACGTACTTTGTCTGGCACTTTGAAATTCCACGTGAAAATGAAATTCCACCTGAACAGCTACACGCGTCTTATCTGCGGGCGAGTATCCCTCTGAGTATTTTCATACAAATACTTACATTTCTAAGCATTTTCTCACTTTTTGAGAAACACTTAGGATGAGTCTAGTACGAGTATGAGTTTAAACGGGCTAGTAATTGTTTTTTTTTTATGAATGACAAATTTGAATATCAGAAAAACTTGAGTAATTATTTGCGAGTAAATACTCAAGAAATACTTAGTTATTATGAATGACCCCTATCTAAATGAATCACACCAAGATGAGTGGCGTGAAGGCATCATCAGTCCAATACCTACCTCAGCTTTCGGGGTGTTTAAATTGCCAGAGCTTTTTATGAGGTAGGCCCCCCAAGCAGTCACCCCCTGGTTCCGGGTATATCACTGTGAAGTGCAGTGACCACCTGCCTGAAACAGTCCTTATCTTCACTCCAGCATCAAGAAATTAAGTAAGACACTTAGCAAAGAGAAGTAGAGGATCAGTTGATGGGTCCAGAGAGATCATTATAATGCAATTTATTCTATTTTTTGTGTGCGTCAAAGAAACAATAATGTTGTTGTATTTATTTATAGGTATTTTATAAGTTGCTAGCTCCCTTCATTACAATGAAATTGGGCACATTTGTTGACAAGTTGTGTAATATTGCGCATTCCATAATCATGTAAAATTGACTGCTGTGATTCAGATAAGGGACTGATTCAAATAAAATGTTCTCTTTATGTCATACTCTGGAACTATTTTGACTTTTGAGTTCATTTTTTATACTTTAGTAGATTTGACCATTTTCGAATTTCAGGATTTGAATTCATGAAAAAATGCCAGAATCACCCTTGAAATGGAAGCAGCCAGTTTCGTTTAAAGTTACCATACCAGATAATCTAGAAAAACATTCAAAAAGTAGAGAGGACCAAGGTGAACAGAAGAAATGTCCTAAAAACCATGGATTCAAAGTGATTCATTCATCTGAGGAGCTGAACTCTGAATTGCAGAAATTTGACTTAAGGTTCAAGATAAAGAATTCATTGAACCTGGAAGAAGTGCTAGATAATTCTGGAAATGTGTTAAGTTCCTTGAAGAACTCTTCATATGGACGTGTCATTTACAATCGCAATAAAGCATTGTCTGAGGTAGGTAATTATTATAGACTTATCAATGCATTACCTCATTACACATGGATGATTATTGATTATATTATGAATAAAGTCTTATTGGGATCTAACTCAACTTCCTTCAAACTTCAGGAAGAGTTACCTTCTAGGCAGCACATGATTCCTCAACGATGCTATTCAAAGCTTGTAGAAAGAGTTTGCTCACCTGAAAATGATAGGAAGGTCTATAAAAGTGCCAAAAAGAGTTTTGATGATCGAAGTGACAAGTTTACCATCCAGGATATACACAATGAGCATTTAAACTCCTCAATCGCAATGATCCAGTCAATAGAGTTTCTTAATGATTCCCTGTCTCTGCTACACATGGAGGAGGAAAATAGAAAAGCTACTGCTGTCAGTACAGTTCAATGATTTGTCAGGATATACACAGTCTTCTCATTCTCTATTGATTAATTGACCTAAACGATAATCTGCCTTTTAGGATTTCGTTGAAACTGAGAAAAGGAAGCATACTGAACATTTTAGAAGATCTGCTCAACTGTCCCATGACAGTTATGAAGAGTGGAGTGAAAAGTCTCGATCTAAGCTTCAGCAACAAGTGAAACTCCTCAAAGATAGAAAGTCAAAAAGGTACATATCAGCTTTCTTCATTGCATTGTCTATACATTCATGTCCTTCATTATATAACATATCAGAGAGAGCTCTATTGAATTGGAATATAAGAAGCAGCAAGAGTATTTCCAGAAAAAGTTTGAAGAGGACAAGGCTTTGTTGAAAAAGTAAGAACTGTTCACAATATCTTTTTCATCTTACATTAATTACCTATGTGACTGTGAATGTTTACCTTTTCAACCACTCTTTAGGAAAGAGCAGTCAGAAAAAGAGAAGGCTCGTCAAGAAGCAGCAGAAAACCAGCGTCAGATTAGTTCCAGTTGGAATAACATAACCATCTATGAAGCAACAACATTAGGTGAACTCCACATTAATCATGTTGAACCTGTTTCAGAGGTTTAGTGAGTCTTAATCATGACTGCCACATTTCAGAAATTCTGGCTGCTGCTCGGAAGTGTGTTCCTGATCCTAAAGTGGATGGCGAAATAGAATCCTTGATTGTATCCCTTGATAAATTTAGCTCTCAAATTGTTGTTCTCAAGGCATCTGCCAATGTCTTGTATGAAGGAGGTGCACTTGAAATTTCAGAAGCCATTAAAACTGAAGTAAGTGAGCAGATACGTAATACTTTCATTTTGCCAAGTTCAAAGTTTCTCTGTATGTTATCTACAGATCTCTTGCATAAGCTGACATCAATAAATGATGTCATATTATTCATTTGACAACTGATGACCAGATTTCTAAACCAGTTACATTTCAGCAAGAAATGTTCCTGGTGTACAACAATGTAAGAATCACAGTTGATCGGTTGAATGATGCAATTAAACGAGTGAATGAGGAGCAGGCTGCTGTTATTGCTCAAGCCCTGAAGGAAGAGCAAGAAGCACAAGCAAGACGGGAAAAGGCAAAATTAATTGAGCAAGAGAAAGCAGAAAAGGAGAGAGTGAAAGAAGAGAAAGAAAAACAGATTCAACAAGAAAATGAAAAAGCAAATAAAGCTGAGTCTGACAAACTTGTCCAGAAGCAAACGTCAGTCGACAGGCAAAGTTCATCAGGTAGTTGTTTACCTCCTTGTTACACTGTTACAGGATTACAGTTTGGCGTATAGGTCAAGTATGACCCAGCACCTAATCTGATTCACCCGTAGATTCTGGCTCAGTTCCCGGTAGACGTAGATCCAGGCTTCTCTCATCCGAAGCCATTGTAAATGTAAATATCATAAGTACCACTGCATTCTCAGAGTATCAAAGACTATCCAAACTGCTAAGGGTAAGAATAAAGAGCAACTGCTGTGAGATATTTCATAATCTGCAATTTGAATTTTCAATAAGAATTTTTCAAATTTATTACCTCCACCAGGACACTGAACAAACGGTTCACAAATTTGTGTCTGATAAAGATAAGGAAATATCGAAGATGAGGTCGGCTCTCAAGCTAGTTACAGTTACTCCAATCAACAGTATTAGTGCTAGCAGTAATGAACATATGGCTAACAAGGTTAATACCTAATGTCTCGATGATTCTATGNTCTTTCACACACGATGATTCTATAAATTAAAGAAAACTCAATTTTTCGAAACTGACAATTTTCCTACCCATAGACGACATAAATTTTCAGGTAAAGGAGCTGGTAAACATCTTACATGGTAAGGAAACGGTCAGAGCGAATAAACGGATAAATCCTGGTCTCAATAAACTCACATTAACGTACTGTTTTAACATAGCAGCTTCCAACTTTGTGGTAAGATTAATGATTTGAGAAAATCTGCCCCTATCCAGTTCACTCATCAGCCAAATCTGTCCATTACTTTTTATCACAGGATCAGGCATGTGAACAAGTTGCATTCAGTGATAACCTGGTTCCTGCGTTCAGTATAGCTGTAGTGATCACAGGTAAATCAAGCCGTCTCTCCTTCTCCCTGAAACGCACTGAAAAACCTTTGCAAGAGAATTCCCATAGAAACCACGGCAATCACTATTGCCAGTATTGCTAACAGTCGGGCCGATTTGATTGCAGGTTTCCCTACCGAAACGCAAGGTTTCGGTTTAATGTTGGTCGAGCATTTCACAAACTGAGAAGTTCTTCTTATACGAGATTCCAATTCAAACCCTGACCGGCATTTAATTTCAATAGTGTCCCCTGGGAAGATGAAGGGTAGGTCCCAATCATTCACAACTAGACCATGTTCAACACTGAAGTCATCCAAGTTGCAGGGAGTTTCTTCGTCGCTAGGCAACGTAAAAGCAACATTCTCTAGTGTTTTTTCAATGTTTCCCAAATCTCGAGCTTTAAAGTCAGTGTATAGGACTCCCGATAAGTCTCTGTTCCTTGCTTCACTTGGTGCAGTAATGGAGTAACTACAGAACTCGCCGTTTTCATGTTTTGTCATGGTAAACTCATCGGGGAAACTGTCCATTTTACTCAAGTGAAGAAAGTTCTCGTCAAGCTTTAAAGACCAGGACTTTGCTTTAAACAGAGAGATTCCTTTCAAAATATCATTTGGAGAATCACCATTATATCTCCCCGAGATGAGCCAGAGGTTCGCGTCATTGCATTGTTTCCAGGCCAGAAATAGAACAGTATCTGACTGTGTGTGTTGATCTTGTACTGCCAGACACTTTTCTGTGACCGTGTTCCTGATGAACACTCCAGTGCTACTATCCAGTGCTCTCTCTGATTCTGCACATAACAAACACTTCTTGTCTCCTGCTATGTGGCCGTTTTCAGTATCTTGATCTAGGCTATCCATTGGTTGGCTACGAAGGAAGCATGTTCCATCATGCGGTGCTGGGTTTGATTCATAGATAAAACTAGAGCACATCTGCGTGTATTTGCAGTAATCGCTGCACCTGGCCAAGCTATGTGTCGGAATCATGTCTAGATAAGTTGTTGGAGACGTGATAAGAGGGTTCTTCATCAAACAGCGATTCGGTAGTAAGCTGGCTGTATCTCCTATTGACGGTTCAGGCGATGATGACGTCACCATCAGTCCAACTCCGGTTGGGGACGTCAGTGGAGTTAGTGAGAGTAGGAAGATGAGCTCATACATGTCAGGGAAAGCCTTGCAAAACTCAACTACTCAACTAGGTACCTCATGAAATATCGGGTCATGCAGTACGTAAAATATGCCTCAGCGGTACATAAAAGTGTTGCATTGTTCACTCGGAGGTTGTAATATTCGAATGAGAGGCTGCTATTGGATGTTTTATTTTGTATGAATGACAATGGGTCTAGTCGTCCAATATGATCATCGGATGCCTCTATCATTATACCTTACCGAAAAATTTCCGTTTCTCGTCCCCCCTCTCTCACTCCCTTGAGTTTGAGGAGCAATTCATTGCAGGAATATGGCAGAACCACTCGGCGTTCGGCGACCTTTTCCTCGCCCACTTGCACAAGCGTTGCCCGTACAGTATTCCCGCCAATTGGAACAAGAAGGATGGTGAAAGCAACTCAGACTATCTTAGGTCAGTTTCTTGATAAGAATAGAAGTAATAATAATCGTCCTCCCAATGGAATACCACCACCTCCTCAATACCATCATCTCTTCCTCCCTAGGCGACTTGGTTACACCCAGGATGGGGAAAAATTGGAGGAGTCTGATAAGTTCCTCCTCAAAATGGCTGGTTGCATCAAACTGTATGCCGCCGTCATACAAAGTCCGCCCTCGTTCCCAGATCAGGTATTAAACCATGGGCCCGGGTCTGCTCCTACAATTCCTACAATCACAAACTAAGTAACTTACTCCTCTTCCTCTCTCAATCATTGCATGACCATCAACAATCCTCACTCTAATTTCAGCCACACCCTCACGGACTAGCGTCGGGATGGTGTTGGCTATCTCGTATCCTAAACCTCGAGCCCGTACCCGATGTTACAGCTACAGTCATTGGAGCATTTCTCCAAGTCGCTGGGTCAGCGCTCTATCTAAAGTATGGGAGCCAGTTTCTCAAACTCATGGAGTTCCTTTATTCTATCTATCTGCCCAAGTGAGCTTTGAATTTTTTCTTTTGACTTTCTCGTTTGTTATTTCATAGATTTACCTGATTGTTCCTAATATTGGTTTCTTATTGTTATCCTCTCTTCAGATTAGAGGCTGTGACGTTGGAATCCAACTTGGGACCGATAACACGACTCAAACTTTACTTGGAGAAAGTGAAAGATAACAAAACAATACCAAGTCCAGACGGAAGGATTGAAGTATCCGTTTGTAAATGAGGACAAGATTTACTGATGAGGCATTTGCGTGTTTGTGTAATACCTAAGCATACCAGTTTCAAATTTGATGGTCCCATGATGTTTATACCTAAATTGTATTTCCATCATTTTATATCTTCACTTTAATATTTTGTGTTTACGGATGTTAAATAATAAAAGCATTACCAGTACAATTTTATTTCTCATTCCAATACAATTGTATTTCTCGTTTATATCTTCCTTTGATCCGAGGGGTGAGACATATTTGATATAAACAGAGTTGACATAAGTTATATAGCGAATTTGTAGAGTTCTATGAAGAGTATTTGATACTTAGGTATCAAGTTATAGTCACAACTTGGTCGCATTTATCCCTGGTAACCTGTTTGTGCTTCTCCTGTACACGTCAGCCCTAGAATCCCCAGTACAAGAATGACAACAAATATTACCTGCATTACAAGATATAGGTAGGAAGTCTCTTTTTCCGATTCTTTTATAGGAGTCCAAGGTTTTGGTTTGACGTTGTTAGAGAATTTCACAAACTGAGAAGTGGTTCTAATTCATAATAGGGAAGTACCAATTTGATATTTTTTAAAAGCATCACAACCTAATGAAACAATGAAGTAATGAAAGACTATGCAGCAAATCAGTGTATGTATTTTTGAAACAACGACCCCTCATACAGAACAAATGGAGAGCCTTGTGCCACCACTTCTCTCATATGAGAAGCAGGCCCTGATGGATCTTCTCACAGATGATTGTTTGGTGGTTACCGGGGAGGGTATCCCCTTTCAGAATACTCTCCTCAACTTCCTGGAGAGTTTCTCAAATCCTGGCACATTGGTCCTTGTAGTTGAGTGTCCGGGGGCCCTTGAGGAGTGGATGTTAGAGAAGCTGACCCTCAGTGAGTCGGTAGTTGCACCCCCTAAGAAACTGACATCAGAGATCCACATTGACAAGAGAATGGATCATTATATGATGGGCGGTGTTCAGTTCATCTCAAAGACTATTCTAGTTATTGATCTGTTGTTGAAGAGAGTGCCAGTGGACCTTATCACTGGAATGATCTTCTTCAATGCACATTTCGTATCAGATATTTCAATAGAATCATTCATTGCACGGCTCTTTAGGACTGATAACAAAACTGGGTTTATCAAAGCGTTTTCATCAGATCCCGTTCAGTTGAACAAAAGCAACCAAGTGGAAACTTGCATGCGTCAACTCTTCCTTCCTCAGGTTCATCTGTGGCCAAGGTTTCACGTCAACATATCAGAAAGCATTGAGAAGCACAAATGTGACGTTGTGGAACTGCATATTCCACTGACGGAAGTTATGAAGAATCTACAAATAACAATAATTGATTTGCTGCATTTTTGCATGAAGGAAATCAAGAAACACGTGCCATCCCTGGATTCCGAGTTCTTTGCCGTGGAAAATGCAGTGACTAAGAACTACTTCCGTTCCCTCAAGGTCGCCCTCAAACCAAATTGGTCACATTTGGGTGCTAACACGAAACAGCTCATTGAGGACATCAGAACCATCTCCATGTTGAACAACCACCTCCTAAAGAGCTCGACTGTTCAATTCTATGCAGCTGTTTACAAGCTACGTCCAAGTGGTTCCGCGATCACTCAAAATGTTAGCATGTGGATGTTTACCGAGGCCTTTGAAAGACTCCTCAGTCTTAGCAAAAAACGTGTTGAACAGGGAGGTAGTGAGGGTATTGAGCGATCACCCAAATGGGAAGCAGTTCAGGAAGTCCTAGCTGAGATCAAATCAGAGTCAGGGATGGAGAAGTGTACTTTATTCTGCGTTTCATCTCATTTCATAGCCAGAGAACTTGTCAAGTTCATAAAGTACGGAGAAACTGCAACTCTGCAGGAAGATTTCAGCATAACTCAGCGATCAAGCAAAGAGGCGAGCTCTGAGGATTCAGATGATCAGACACAAACGTTGTTTGGTTTAGAAGCTACTGAGAACATCCATTTCCTTGTGCAGAATAGGGATATATTTATATATGAACAGCTTACAGCACTCGACCCAACATACGTCATTCTATATGAACCTGACCTATTCATGATCAGATCTCTTGAAATGTTTAGGTGCCGGAGGCCTGGAAAACCATTGAGGATCTACTTCCTGATATATGAAAACTCGGTTGAAGAGCAGAGGTATCTTACTCAGCTGGCAGGAGAGAAGAATGCGTTTGAAAAACTGATATTGTTCAAGGGAAACAGGACGGAATACACTGATCAAGACGGTAGAAGTGGTAGCAATCCTCTACTGCAACGCGGTCACCAGAGTTTGTTGTTTGAAGACGTGGAACGAGTGCGAGATACACGGGAGGTTAAGAAGAATGACAAATTCCCAAAGGTCATTGTGGATATGCGTGATTTCAGGAGTTCACTTCCATCCATTCTTCACAAGTCTGGTCTTGATATTGTCCCCAAAACGATTGACATTGGAGATTACATCCTTACGCCGGATATATGTGTTGAACGGAAGAGTATAGTTGACCTGATAGGTTCCCTTGCCAGTGGCCGGCTATATCAGCAATGTCAAGCCATGTGCGCTGCATACAAGCATCCGATGCTCCTGATAGAGTTTGACGAAGCTAACGGATTTTCATTGCAAAACTACTCTGCTGTAACTGACAGTGTAGTGACAACGTCCCTCCAAACACAGCTGACCCTCATCACTCTTCACTTCCCGAAACTGAGAATGATTTGGAGTCAATCAGAGTACACAACTGCAAACATTTTTCATGAACTGAAGAAAAACAAGGAAGATCCTGACGTGGCTATCACAGAAAATCTTCTCAAAGGATCGAGTAATGAGTTCTCTGAATTCAATCAGTCAGTTGTAAACGCATTGCTTTTGTTACCAGGGGTAACGTCGAAAAACTATTTCATGCTTGCGCGGAAGTATAAGAATCTGAAAGAACTTTCATCAGCAACAGAAGATGCACTGACACAGGTTCTGGGTAACAGGGAAGATGGAAAGATGCTCTTCGATTTCTTTAATCAGAAGGAAAGTCCGGGCAGTGGTTTAACTAGTGGGAGTAAAGCATCTGCAAAGGATAAATATGCAAAATTCAGAAAGTTTAGGAAAAAGTGAGCTTAATACGGCTTTGTTGAAATGCTTGTTTTATTGATGTGTTTGTTCGTAATTCTTAATCTGATTTTCTGATGTTAGGTTTGAGGAGTTGGATTTTCATTAGGTATCGTAACATTTTTTATATTTTGCATTCCTTTTCAATCTCATTCATGATTGTATCATATTTGTGTCCTTTTGATTCATTGTGGAATATATCCAGTTACTTAGTGTTTTTCTTATTGATGATGAACGAAGATTATGAATTTTTGATAAAATCCCACTCCTAGTTAGATTGCTGAAGAGTCATGGCTCGATTTGTCTTCAACCCACCTCTCAACTTCAAGGAAGGGACTGTTATGTTTCTGAAGGTTCTGAAGGTTCTGTCACCGGTTTCTGGCGTCGGAATGATAACGACCATCTGTATGTTCATGTCGGGTGTGTACTATTTCTGCCTCCTTCCATACCAGTGGCGAACTTCAACATTCCCTGCATTCTGCTGTCACATCATCGTCGCTCATTGGATACTCATCAACACTCTATACAATTACATACTTGCAATCATCATTCACCCTGGTAAATCGAAAGGCGAAGGACCGTCCAAGTGCCGGACTTGTCGGAACAGCAGACCGGAGCGGTCGCACCATTGTCGACAGTGCAACTATTGTGTCCTGCTCATGGACCATCACTGTCTCTGGATTAATAACTGTGTGGGCTTCTACAACTACGGATATTACATCAGGGCGTGTCTCTATTGTTGGATTGGAGCTGGTTACGGTGCCCTGACTCTGTGGCCTGAGATTGAAGCATACACGGAGCATGTCACTGTCATGTTTCACTTTGCGGATCTGCCAAATGTAGTGGTGGGCACGTGGGTGCTGTGTGTGGGTGTTCTCGTTGCGTTCTCTATTCTCAACTATTGGCAGCTCTATTTGATATCGTCCGGGATGACAAGTGTCGAATATAAACAGCTGAAGGCGTGGCGTGGTGCTGTGTCACCCTATGACAGAGGGTGGAGAACAAATCTGGAAAGTGTCCTGGGCATAAGGGGTAAGAGTTGGACTTGTCTCCTTCGACCATGTTTCTACATTCCGCAGGATTACTGGTCAGTCGTTGATATGCAACAAGTTGATTGTGTCAGTTAAGTTTGTGTTTTTCTTTTTTGAATTTTGGTTTCTAATACTGAGTAAAGTTGTTTTCCATCTTGAGGGTAAGGTTCATCTGTTGATGTGTATGCGTGTCGATAATCTCAGTGATTTCCACCCATAAATTTTTTTCAATTTTGAAGAGTTTAGATCACGTAAAAAGATTTTATCGGCAGTTAATTGTTCGTATTTCATGTTAACCACAATCACCTTCAGGATGGCATGATATGAGGTTTGCTGCCAGATGGTTGCTCCTCAGTCTATTCATCGTATGTGCACTCTGTATTCTCCACCGCTTCTTCTCTTCAACACCATCCCCCCGCGCGCCCCTACACTCTCCTCACAATGGTTCCGTGTGTCACTACCAGGGTAGAACTATCTCGGAGGGAACAGTCTTTTCAGAGAGGTGCAGGGACTGTTACTGTTCATTCGGCAAGGTTGAGTGTGCTGTGGCTCACTGTAAGAATGTCCGTAATACCCTTGGTATGGATCTGATAATCAGAGATATCCAGGTTATCATACACACTAGTAGACCCTACTTCCCTGGAACAGTTGCCGTAATGAACTCAGTCCTCAAACACACTGCAGAGAGGGTTAAATTCACAATCATTCTCTATTCCAACATGCAGAGGGATGGAAAGGGCGATGACCTGGACCATTTGCATTTGTGGATCCAAGGCACGCCTCTCAGATACTCAAACTATGTGATTGTTGTAGCCAAGAAAGCATGGTTTGAATCGGACTCATATGCTGATATGAAGCTGCGGGAAGAAGATTATCCCGATGATCTGAAGACTCTGTTCAAGAGTCTGGTATATTCACCCTGGTCATCACTGCTCTTCTTGAATACTATACTGCCCTTGGAGCACAGAGTTATAGTTCTGGGGAACAGTGTGATCGTCAAGGGCGACATTGCTGACCTCTTCAACATGGATATGAAAGGGCGATCAACAGGAGTAATGAACAGTTGCATAGCGGTCACGCCCTCACACATTATTCCCATTAGTTCCTTCTTCAGGAATGAATACTTCCCCAACTCCTACCAAATTCCTGACTCAGCCTGTTCATTCTCTCGTAACCTCCTTGTCGTCGATCTTGACAAGTGGTACTCATATCACACAGAGAGACAGCTGTCATTAATTCTCCACCAAGTTATGGTTAGGAAGGGTGACCTAACCAAACAAGATATTGACACACTCAGTTTTCTGCCAATTATGCTCAGATATTGGAACGTTGCCATGGATCTGAACTCGGAGTGGAGGGTGGGGAATATGTGGGGAGAGAATGCATCCTCGATCCCAGAGAGTGGCGATTATCACATTTTAAATTGGGAACATGAACACCCATGGGAATCGCAGCCGGCTGAGTGGTTAGAGTATCACCTTCACGATTCAACTGGGATGTTCAGATTAGAGAGAGTCCTTCCAACTAGTCGGGAGAAATAATAACGATTCATTTCAGGTGTATCTTGTTGTTAACATGCTTACTATTTATTCTAAGTTTTCACTAATTTTGTAAATAATCTCGAGTTAAGATTTTTATTTCGTGTATCCAATTGCAATACGTTATGTTTGATGCGCTGTTTAATTAGTATGGTTATAATTCTGAATACCTACGAATTTCCCGGTTTTATTCACTCACACTTCATATGACACTTGATACCCGCTCTACAAATCTACTAGATCCAGTAATAAAACCATTTGTTGTCATGGATACGGTAAATACCTACAGATGATAAAACAACTCAATTCTCTGAAGTAATTTTAGTTTTGTGTGGAACAGATTTTGTTGTTCAGTAGCTGCTATAGTCTACAACAGCTCTACAGCCTGTTGTCTAGTATTCCCTTATTGCTCGAGTACTCCCTTATTGCTGAACTTGTGAGAGATCATTACTATCACAATTGGATTGATTTCAATTTTCATTACTGCTTTTTAGTGTTCAGATTGAATTTGCAGTACTTTTTTCTGAATAATCATGGATGATTGCACGATGCTCTCAAACTTGGCATATCGCCATGTGATTCTCCAGATCTTTGCGCCCTTCATCTGCAGTAGTTTTATATAAATGTGTGTTTAATTGATGTGCTGTGTTTTATTTATAGCTTTGTGTTGTTCATATGGTTTTATGGTTCTATTTATCTTTTTATGGTCATATTAAGTCTTAAATCCATTTCAATTCGTGATAGAGTGTTCTTTACTCATCTGCAAAGAAGTGGTTGTGAAGTATTATTGTTGTTTTTCTCCTACGTGTGCTACCTGTTGCTATTCTACTTATTATGTTGCTCCTGTACTGCTTGACAAAACATTAAACAAGTTGCTCAACACGGATATCATATGGAGTTAGCTGTGAAACATGCGTACTAAAGTGTGTGTGTGTGATCTGTTTAGTCGATTACTAGTGATATTTTGTATTTGTTATGTTCGATTCACTTATCATTTTATTTTGATTGGCCAGGGTTTACTTTATTAACTTCATGAATAATGATGGAGCAAAAAGGAATGCATTTCAATGTTTCTCTGAATTTCTTCAGAATGAAATCATTTCAAAAGAATGACTCGTCGCATGAATTATGCTTTACAAAGCATTATATTATTCATTACTGATCAACCTGATATCATGCAGTAATCAATAAACAGGGAGTTTGATGATGTAGATCTCACTATAATGGAGGATGAGAGTGCTGAGCTATCAGAGCAGGTATTGGTGGAGAGAAGTGGGACGTATGAACTGGTGGATTCGCGCAATCTCCTGACACCCGAGGTTTGAACAGCAGCTGTTCCCTCTCTATAGATTCATCTTGCCGTATTATATGTGCGTTATCTCGGTATTCTCAATGTGACCAGTTTTGGGGATAGCTCCTACTACCTAGTTCATTTCTACAGGTAGATCAGGATAGTCACCGTGAAACAGAGGATGAAGTCCTCGGTAACCGGCAGCCAGAACCTGATGAGCAATCACAACCGGATGTAGAACCACAACAAGTGGCACAACCAGAAGTTGAAGCACAACCACAACCTGACGCACTGCCACAACCAGTGGCACAACCACAAGCTGTTGAGGGGCAACCCACCTTGTCTGTACCAGTAGATAGTGTAACGGACAATGTAGCACAGAGAACACTCGTTCCTGTAGAACAACCTGACACTACACAGACGATTAATGAAGGAGCTGGTAACACTGACACCAGTGTCTCGCCTGAGGCTGACACCAAGCCAGCGCGACCCAGGTCAGCAAGACGACCCCAAGTGCAACCCCCAGTGCAACCTAACACGACGCAGAATCAGAAAATCGAGACGACCACAATCAACACGAGGTTTGTCTCTCATTGCAAATGTTTTAAACATTCCTTGCTCAAATGAGAGCGTAATATGATGATTAACATCTCTGTTACGTCGTGTAATGAAATCATTCGATGAAACACCGTGTTTTTGTTCTCCATGCTGTGTTACTTGTTGTTGTGAAGTTGTAAACTTTGCGTTTCTCTCAGACAGACGAAGCGCCCGATGTCCGCCAGATCTCGCCAGGTGACCACGCCCCGGCCCGTTGTATCACCCTCTCTGCGGGCAATGTCCGCTCAGCCCGCCAGAAAAACGCCACATCAGCGTGACGAGGAGGCGATACAGCGACGTGCAATGGCGGACTCCGCATTTGATCATTGGAAACGGCAGAAAGACAGAGAATCCGCCAAGAAGTGAGTTTAATTCGTCCCGACTATTCACATCTACCTACCGGCTCGTGAATAGGCACCCTGTATATCCTCGAAACATTTTTCACTTAGGTACTCGTTACAAAGTATCCTCTATCTGACTCTCATGTGCGTGTGTTCAAGAATAACTCACAGTTATATTGCTACCGTATAGAATTCCTTCGTAATGAATTGCATATCAATCTGCGTGAGTGAGTGTGTGTGTGTGAGTGTGTGTG
>CAMPET010000125.1:140539-154150 GCA_946803715.1 Beroe ovata
CACACACACACACACACACACACACACACACACACACACAATATCACAGGCGGAAGGACAAGCTCCACGAGACAGTGGCCAAGGTAGCGTGGGAAGATCAGAGACCACGGGACGATACAGCGTTCAAAGCGTGGCTCGCTAAGAAAACAAAACAACAGGCTGACGAACGAGAGGTTGAGCAAATTCGAGCGAAGGTCATTACGGCTGAGCTCATGTCTATGGATTACGGGGAGAATGAACTCGCATATGAGAGGTGATTCAGCTCTTCAGTTCAAGATATGCTTTCTCAGTCATCATGTTTATTTCTCAGTCATCATGTTGATTTTTAAACTTTATTATATGAAGTTCATATATGATGGTCTTCCTAGGTGGTTGAAGAACAAGAATAAGAGTAAGAGGATTCAGAAGAAGGAAATGACAAGGAAGAGTAAAGAAAACAGAGAAGAAATGAAAGCAGTCCTCCACAGTATCAAGACAAGGTAGTGGAAAACAATCCCATTTCGTATTTTCGTATCTCACCATTTCCATTAACATCCTCACTTTTGTTGTACTATAGTAACTTGATACCGTGTATAACATAGTGAACTCGCCAATTCTCAGATCAGTGGACTTGTTAGAATACAATCCTATTGGTTTGTGTGTGCATTGTTCCCCAGATTACAGCATGCTAGATCCATGTCCATTGTTACACACAATTTCCGGCAAGAAGTAGGCCCATTGTTACCCAGCATGCTGATCCTAGGGCCCGAGCTATCATTGGTTTTATTGTTCACTTCTCACATTGCTCCGTTACTCACTACTGTATATTTTACAGATGGATGCTGGACTACAAGAAGAGCAATTATTTGCATCCCAACGCAAGGATAGGTGCTATTTGGGGCTGGGACAATTCCCCATTATACGACGCCACACTCTAATGTATACTGTGTAATGTGTATTGTGTATACGACGCTCACTCTAGTGTACAATGTACACCTAGTGAACAATGAATGCATTGTATCATAGCATCTAATTTCAAAGTGTATACTGTATAGTGTATTTAATACCTTCAGATGCAGATAAATGTTCAGTAGACATTTATTTCGCAATTTGCATGCCACAGCTGTAAGTAAAAAAGCCTTCTCTGATAGCTCTGTTAGATATGACGCTTTTTAAGTAGCAATAGTTCTAGAATCAGTATAGGTATAGAATAAAACTTAGTTAAGTATCCATTGGAAAACAGATAGGATAGACTGTTTTTGAGTCTGTTACTTTGTTTGAAAATGTTAGAATGAGTGAAACTGTAAAATTTACTCATCTTCAAGAGAAATTTCGTACCGTACATTTGTTTGTCTGGCACAGCACTTCAAAATGATTCAAGTGGCAAATTTTTCTACATATACGTAAGGCGCGGTGACAAATTGCAGATCTTTTCAGCGCGCACGCACGTTTACGTGCGTGCAATTGTAGCTTTTCACGTTTGCTTGGTGGGATTCGCGCGCTGACAGTGATGTCCAAGGGGCCAGCCAAGAAATCTCTCGACGCGCAAGTTCTCATTCGGTGTCCTTGGCATAGGCCATACGTGTTACCCTAGCGTTTACAATCTCGTTTGCTCATATACTATTGAAACAAACGATTCGATTTGTCAGAGAAATATCAAACCTTTGAACTGAAACTGTACATTCCGCGTGTGATCACGTGACTAATGAATACTCAGATCATAACTGTTTGCAATTACTGGATTTAATCATAAACTGATAAATTTAACGTTATTTAAACTCGTGGACTAAAATCAGAGAAGCTGATAAATTGTCCGTCTATAGGTACTGTCCGCCTCGAACCAAATCGATTTCGTTTCTGACAAACGTGACACGGCATCTGCGTGATTCGTACCCTCTTATATCAACTTCAACCATTTTCTCCGCGTGTCCTTATTGCCTGATGTACACCTTCACTGCCTGGCTGCATCCTCGAGTATCGTATCAATGGAGAGGGGGCTGGATAGTTCAAATGGGGGGTCCAGATGGGAACCTTGGCACGTATGTGTACAGGAACTGAAATATAGGAGTTGTTAAGTTTCCAATGACTGCTGAATTTGACTGCTACGATAGCACCGATAACAGAATACAGATGAAGGTTATTCTGGAGTAACAATCATTACCGGTTGGGCAGGGTTCGTGGCTAATGTGTAGTAGAGTTGTGGACCAGTAGCAGATAGCTGTGGTGTTTGTAACAACTGCTGTGTCTGCAAGAGTGGACTCAGCTGGGCCGGTTGCATGAGTTGCAGCTGAGCCGCTTGGAGTTGCATCTGGGAAGGAAGAGGTGATAGGATAACATATCATAGGTCAATACCGGGAATCGAATTATAATGAGTATAGCTGGGCGATGATTTCACCATCTTATAGCCCGGGGGATATACTAATAGCAGGAGACAGTAAAGTGTGTGCCGACAATGTTCGGAACCCGTCACCAACCCTCAGGCGGTCACGTGTTCCCGACACGTGTTCTCAACACGTGTATCTGATAGTTACCTGGCTAATCAGACTGGCTGAGGGGGTCGGGGGCACGGAGAGTGGCGCCATGTTGGCTGCTGTCTGTGACGACACTATCGGGGTTCTGAGGTGGGGCGATGGTGTGAGAGTGGGGAGTCCGCTCAGCGTGGTTACTGTGGGCGGAGAGGTTCCCATCAATCCGCCGCCGTTTCCTGCTTCCTGAGATATGAGGGAGTGTGAGCTAGAGCTAGGAGAGAGAATAGAGAGTACTGAGCTAGGGTAGCGACATCATAGCTTCTCCACCACTGCAATAACCATGATAACCTGTTGGAGCAGCAATGGCTGATGTGGACACTGTCTCATCAGGTGATCGTCCTTGAGACACACGTGACAACGCTTCGTGGAATTTGGAATGGGACATGAGCTTGCTATGTGCCCCTCAACGTTACAGTTGAAACACCTGCCGAGAATTCAGGTGTCACGTGGAATATGTCACGTCATCATGTACATGCTCTGATGTATAGTAGATTGTACACATATAGCACAAACAAGAATTCGCTCGCTGCGGTGCCGTAGTTTTTGTCAGTATAGAGGCTCAACTCAATTAACCCAATTACTGGACCTTCGTTTCATTAATCAAAATGCCATTAAGTCATTACATCATTGATTAGCAGTATTCTCGACGATGTTCCGAGTAAAACCTCAATATTCGCTCACACTCACACAAACTTGTACAACTTTAGACTATCCATTTACAATACACACGGAGCATTATTGTATAACAAAATCAGCCACGCCCAAAATGAAAGAGAGGTTAAGTGAACGAACCTGTTTTTCCGCTGTTTCTGCAAGATTCTCATTCGCTTCCGACGCTGGCTCCCCATAACTGACGTACCTAAGAAAGTATTGAAAGTGAATATAGATTCGACCGGACTAGACGACAATCAAGACAAGACGACTGACCGATCCTCTTCTCCCAGATCATGAATCACACGCTTACCGGCAGGCCCCGTGATCTTGCAAGCCTCAGGACCCTTGTCCGTGTTCCGAATCTCGTATTCCACCATTTCCCCGTCATCCAAACTCCGGAACCCGGCCTTGTTAACCCCGGATTGATGGACAAAGATGTCCTCCCCATGTTCTCCTATGATGAAACCCCACCCTTTCTTCACGTTGAACCATTTAACCTGGGGGAGGGAGGAGGGGTGATGGCTAGTGAGACGAGAAGATCAACATAACGAGGGAAACCAGGAACAAAACCAAAACAGGAAAAAACGAGACAATAGAGTCTTAGAGTAGAACTAAAAGAATGTTGTTGATAGGGACAGAAAAAGAAAAGCGAAGAAGAGAAGGGTTAAAACGAAGAAAAACAAACCTGTCCCGTAATGCGACGTCCATCAGTCACAGGTTCATCTGTGTCATCTGACTGATCAGTGTGTGTGCTGCCGCTGCTACTATCCCGAACAAGTGTCTGAGTTGCACACTCCTCGAATGTCTTGTTGTCCTCGTCTGTGAGGGAATCCGCGGTAAGCAGAGGGGAGGATGGGGTTTGAGTGCCGAGTGAGAGACGGCCCATGGACTCCGACAGGTCTCCCTCGGGGAGGGTCAGACGGGATGGTGAGGAAGAGGTAGACGGCATGATGGCCAGGATGTTCACAGCAAGATAAACAGTTTAGTAGCAGACGAGAGAATGTGACAAATTGTAGAGCAATGAACTGGAAATGAACAATGAAACGGATGTTTTAATTGAGATGAAACCCAATTAAAGGTGGATGACAGTCAGAACTCCCTAATGAGACTGTTATCGTGCTGGCATGGACCAATCGGAAAATGAGACTGTCAATTATCTGGTGTCTAATGAGGTGTAACGATCCGGCTTCAACTCTCACTAAATGCCGGGCACGGTAGCAATCAGACTCCATCATTGGTTACGTGAGATACTGCTCATAGTCCGGCACAAGCAGGGGCGCGCGCCCCAAGCTAATGCATGTGCTTGTTGGAAAACATGAGTGTATTCTGGACTATGACGATACATCGGTGATGGATTGGAGACTCATGTCACCGCCCCACAGGGGGGATTGGATAATGGCCATGATTTTATCTCGTTTTAGCCGTGACACCCCCCGTAACATGATGTGACGTCATCATCTTACCGTAGGAGAAAAGAACATCGGGAATAAGATCGTCCTCGCTAGAGTGTCTACGTTTTGTCATTATATAAGGGAAAACTTCACAACTAGGAAAACAAATTTATCCTCCACAAACTAAGATAATTTTCATTTTAACTAAGAGCACTCTTTTCCTCAAGACTCGTTTATCATTATTCTTCGTTTGGGGAAAGGTGAGGCCGCGAGAGGGGTGAATGATGAGGAAATGATCACAATTCCATAACCCAGCTGTGACATATTGATTTCACCTTTCATCAGTGTCTCAATACGATGGCATAAATTGCGGTAAAACTATTCTCACTTAAACCATCCATATCTCACATTATCCCACTTCTGAAACGTTTTTATGAACTTTTGACAACCACATCCATGTAATTTGGCCGATATGCAATGTCGCCCGACCTCAACAGGAAACAAAACCCGTCGCAGTCGCGAAATGTGACCCGGATATGTACCATGAGAATTCCGGATATGAGGATATCTGACCTGGTTCAATAGAGGGATCAGGTGGTGGGTCACGTGATATGTCCAGACATCGGAATCTCGCCGTTATCCGGAGTTCCTCCTCTTCCAGCTCCACGGTAACACGAGATATCACGCACGGGAAATATGTCAACAACAAATGCAGCGACAATTATTGTGACCAAGTTTCTACTCTGGTCGCAGCAGAAGAGAAATACGGCGGCAGTGGGCGAATTGACTGTAAACTCAAAGACGCGAGCTGCTGAGGTGATGCACAGAGGGGGGACGAGACAGGGATGGAAAACGTGTACAAAAGCACGTCTGGAATGTTCGGAATTTAGGCGGGAAAATGAACAAGATCCCCCTCTCTCTCTGTATGATATCAGTGTCGATATATATCGGGATTGAATGTCAGAGGAAACCGCGAAGAAGCTTTTATTGATGACAGTGGCAGGTCGAGAGAGGGGAGAGAAACGACGAAAGAAAACGAATGAACATGTCTCGAGATGATTAGCTCACAGACAATTAACGGACCAATTCGTTCATGAGATCATCACTCAGCGATACATGTGTGGAAATTCATTGCACTCAATCTCTGATACTATCTCGAACAGTGGTAAAGAGAAAGAGAGCAGTCACACACTGCAGTTCTGGCACTCAGCCAGAGGATTGTATCCGGGTTTCGGGGTAGAAAGAGAAGTGTATGGAGTGCGTCCGTGCGTCGGTGAGCTTGTTTCAATGAGCATTGAGCACCGTGGGGCGGGGTGTGTGTGTGATGTCTCTCCCTTGTCATCAGTTGCATCAGTGATGACATCATGTCACCACTCATTAATCATTCCATGATGTATTGATCAGAACATCTCATGGAACTCTGCCAGACTTTATTGTTCTCGTTTCCTTTGTTCTTTAATTCTGACGTGCTCAATTGGGCGATTACTTCACTTCTTGTACAGACATCAAATTAACCTCGCCTAAACAGACCGCCAGTTCAACTTTCCTATTTTTGTCGCTAATTTAAGTCTATTTTAGGAGGAAAGGCCACTGCTTACCATGCTCCATCTTCATTCAAGGAATCAAAAGTAGAGCGTTTTCTAGAATACTCCCGAACTGCGATATACAGATTGGTTTGACTGTTGACAACTCGCGCAATCAGGACAATATGAGTTACTACAATTGCTGCAATTATGCTGTAGGAATGTGTCAAAACCTAGTCAGATTATAGCGACAAGTGGCCATGACCACTCACTATCCTAGTAACTACACATAGTTACATGATAACCATATAACTGTCATATGTGCTTTCTGACAGCAAGCTTGTCCACTGATATTATTGATCATTTATACCTACCGTGCGAGTTTATCGCGACGCAAAATGCAAATACATACAATTGTATGCGCCCAGTAATTCAGTGGAGTAGTGGTATCACCAATCCATATCACCAATCCTACACAGACCGAACAAACCCTCCAAAGCATTCCTTCACTACAGCGGTAGGGACATGATACGCGCACTTCCAAATGTGGCCCCGTAGTTACAGCGACTCTTATAATATTGGCTGTCAAATTTACTGGTAACCGTGTTAGTGGCTAACACGTTTAAAATGCAGCTTTGTTACGGAGAAGAAATAAATCAGACGCACGCCGTATAGAATTATTTACTGAAGCTTTCATCACTTTTTGGTCTAGCATATGCTAAGCAGGGAAATTACTTCACAAATCGTAGACCAGCTGCAGTTAGAATGGTCATTGTCCTAACCTCTCGTAACCAGCATAATATATAGACCAGCACTATATATAGACACAGTGAAAATTTTCCGAATACTTTCTTTGACTGTGACTGTTTCCGCACCTAGGACTATACACAGAGGACTATAAACAGTGTAATGGCCACTACTGACTATCCATAGGACACTGACCATAGGACACTGTCATCAGGCTGTAGCAGGGTACTGGCCCACTGGGCGTGACATTCCGGATATGGTTCTGTACAGAACGTGGTTATGTTAGGTTCATGACCGATTCCTCATTTAGAGAAAACGCCTCATTCATGAACTGTATCTCCATTCTCCTCTTTAGTAAATCTGAGTGAGTCATCATAGAAAGACCTTCCTAGTGATGATACATGTTCTCATCAGTTGTGTTTGACTTAGAAAGTTAGTGGTAGAAAATTGCCTCGAACAAAACCCAGATCATTCATTCTCGCATTTCAGAAATTACAAAAATGCAATAGCCATATTCCTGCGATTTCTCTGTAATGACCTGTCGTCATTGACGAGACTCTATCCTCGGCACTACCAGGAGAGTTCTAATGATCGATTATCAGTTATCATACAGTTCGCTGAGGGCAATTAAGTGGTAGCAATTTATTGGGCAATATAGTGGGCAATATAGAGGGCAATATATTGGACAGCAGCTAGGTACCAGGAGAAGGAAGTGGAAGAGTTTGTGGGTAGGAATGTGCAATAGGGAGACAGGAGATATGCCAGGCATGCCCATTACTGAGAGAGGTACAGACAGTCGCTACTGCCCACTGATATATCGCATGAACAGCCGAAAACACCATCGTAGAATCTCAAACTATTTCATCGAAATGATATCCGTAACTGGGAGAGGTCTCATGGAATGGAATGGTAGAACTGACATGACTTGATGTGTGTTATCTTGAGATGTGGCATTTGCTATGATGGCATAAAAAAGAGATTCTTGACAAAAAACTAGGCAAATGATCTCACAGTTTTCGAAAGAAGGGTAGTCGACGCTGACCGCGCTCATTACTAACCGCTAGAGAGTGATGCGCTTCTGGGTCTCTTTGTCATAATAAAACTGTGTAGGTGTGTTCTCTGATCATTCCGCTGTCACAGCTTCACTGCTCATCTGTCATGTTTATCCTAGAAATATAGAATATACAAATCTGTCATGTTTATCCTAGAAATATAGAATATAGAAATCTGTCATGTTTATCCTAGAAATATGGGGAGTGTGGGGCAAACTGAAATAATGAATAAATGATCTTCTAACAATAAGCCTATTATCATCGACAATCGCCTAGTATAGAGCAGTGTTGGTAAGTGCCTGGTAAGTGCTGGTAAGATGTGCCTAACGGTACAATCAAATGACTGGCATGTTAAAAAATGGTGTCACAAAGCGTAACCGGTAATACTGATAACACGCTGTAAGGAATGTGCGTTTGCTGCCTCATTTGCTTCCTATACCGCCCTGCCAAAGCAGTAACCTAATTACCATATCATAACAATACACCGGTAATCAAGAATAATCGAGTTAGTGGTAATCAAATCCGTTCACTGATTTGCAGAATACTGTCAATAATAACGGTGGTGTCAATGTGTCAGCAAGCGGGAGGAGGAATGAAATATAATTCAGTACCCGACTTGAAATCATGATCACAGGATCGAGGAAACCATGATATTGATCATACCACGAGAGTCAAGGGGGGATGATTGATGAAACAGGATTTGTGATGAGTTATGAGATTTCCAGGAAGGAAACACAGAAGTATCACGTCTCTTGCTGGATCTTATACACTCAGTTTCTTCTATAAGAAACTGTCTATAAGAAACTGAGCCTAGGATTTCCGAAAATTTAAGAAACTTAGCCTAGGATCCTGGAAAAATTAAGAAACTCCGTTGATTTACAATTAAGAAACTAATAAACTTTGAGCCTAAAATTCTCAAATTTGTGTATAGAATCCTAGTACAACGATAATTCTATCAACAGAAAACGTCTGGCACCTGGGGGCTGCGCCTCCAGACCCCGCACCTTCACTTTTATCCGTATACCACACATCTGCCACTTCTGATCGGAATTTTGAGAATACCGATGGTGTAGACTACTAAATTTAGTACAACTATGTTGGCTCAAGTAAGTTTCGAAAATTGCTATAGGATACAGAAATAAGAAACTGTTAAGAAACTTGTAGGCTCAAAATCGCGGAAAAATAAGAAACCACTAGCCTAGGATTTTGATAAGTTTCTTATAAAAAAAACTGAGTGTATTCGAGGGATGATTTACTATCCACGATCATAACCAAAAACGATAGAGTATCTCTCTGAAGAACATAGTAACAATTGTTACTGTACTGAGATATATGGAACTGGCTACTGCATACTGTATACCAACTTCAATTAGCACATGTCCATAGCCGGTTGTTACGAAACAGAGTAGATCCAAGCAGAAATGGTCATGTAACAGATCCTAGCCTGTATTACAGAGTCTAGATACTAAAGTACCTACTATATACTATAGTAAGTATGGGTCGCAGGAAGTGTCAAGGAGAGGTGTCAAACGTGTGCAATCTACTACCACTCTACCTCCACTCAATCATCAAGATTATAGACACAGCTACCCTGTCTCGAATATGTCAAGTTTGTGGAATGTTGCAGGTATACCTACCAATAATCTAGAATTGACACATGAGAGTTCACTCACCAAGTCTCAACTAGCTGCAACCAAGTAGCGGTACAGTCAGAATCCTATGATCATACCTCCTACGCACATGCAGAAACCGATGAAATACACTTCCTTGATAATGTTATCCTGATTTGTAGAACCAGATGCTATTCTACCTAACACATAGCTGTACAATAGGTAACCATCACATCACTCGCAACAAGCACAGCTCAAGAAAAGGTTTTCCATCCCACCGCGAAAACTCAACTCGGGGATAATTAATCTCAGTTTAGGTCCTTCTCGAGATAAAATAATAATTATTTGTTCTAATGTTCTATGAAGTTAGAACTTGCATATGCTATACGGCGTCCAGTACGAATACGGAGTTTGGTAACATATTGTAACAGTTCAAAACAACCAAGCTTTGTTGAAAGATGTCAGTGTTCATAATTAAGTCTTAAGAAGTATAACACAGGTCTGAGGGAAGGAAAAGATAGTGAGCAACTAAATTTCAAATTCAACATATACGGTACCAGTTACCAAATGTTACCAGCAGGAGCGTTGGAATAATGTGGGCAGGTGAAGCGGATGTGTGTGGACAAGATTCAAATATGACAAATCGAGAGATAGCTGGAAAATATAGCGCTCAATTTAAAATATCGCACGTAGAGAAACCTCTCAACATGGTAAACCAAATTTTGTCGCTACTGGTCATGTGACCGCGCGTGTGTGTGTGTGTGTGTGTGTGTGTGTGTGTGTNAGTCGCACCCACTCCTACATTTATATGACTCCCAGTTCACCATGACCATGTGTATGTGTGTACAGGGCGGACCACTTTATAATAGGTACGAACATTGTGTGTCTGACAGGAGAGAAGATACGATGAACATAGAGTGACATGCGTTACGGAGAGTGTACCAAGTTACAGAGATATTGTAACATGCAAAGTTACGGAGATATTGTAACATGCAAAGTTACGGAGATATTGTAACATCTTCTCGCGTGTGTAACGGTTTGTGACTCGCTCACCCGCTCTTTCTCTCTCGGTTTCTCTGATAGGTCATGTTGCCGTAACGCACAACTGTCAGGAGCAACCCTAATTGTTTTCTCGATTGATGTAACAAGCGGTGAAGAGAGATTTCTTAGCAGATTTCTTAGCACTCGGTAACTATATCATCTATATTACTAGTAGCTGTAGTAACGACAGGTGTCAGCAAAATCACGTGTGTGCGTACTGTGCACATATCTTGCTGTAACTACTCAGAATCGTGCTTTATATCACCTCGCGTAGTGCGAGGATTTGAAATCAGCAAATCCAGAAATATGCAAAATCGGGGATCAAATCTCCCTGTTTTTTTCGGAAAGAGAGATAGGGAGAAACCCTCAAAAACTTCAAACTAAAAAAATGAAGCAACATATTCAAATGAAGCCCGATATATAAAAACATACATACAATTACATTCCCGGAAGGTATGGCAGCATGCTGCGTACACCCTCTCCTATGTTAAGTGGTGTACTTTTTGATCTCACACATAATGCCAGGTTTCTAGGTTTCTAGTACACAAGAACACTAGGTTTCTAGTACACTCATAATTTCCGAGGGTGCTTGGTTTTACTGCTACTGCTTATTGTCACTATAGGTTACATAGGCCCTGGACTCATGATTGATAACAGACGCAAGCCCCAGCCCTTACTATAGGTATAACCATGATTATGGGCATAGACTTGACACCCTAGGTAGTGTACAGCTACTATACTAGAGTAGAGAGTATAGATCAAGTCGTCTGGGAACGAGTAGATGGGAACAATTGTAGACAAGTAGGATCTAGACCCTGGATCATAATATGCATATTGCATAACGGCATTATTGGTGTATATAGGAGAAAAAGCTTCTGTGTTACCAGGTTACTTACCTAACTATGGGATTTGTTATCGATGAGATGCTAGAATAGAAAGCGCTATCCACATAAGTGGCAAGGGTGAGAAGTGGGAAACAGACTAGAGAATGTCGATGTGGGCGAAGTAACAAGCGTGAATGAAAAAAAGAGATTGCAGATAGAAATTGCAGATAGATGAAAGCTAGGGGTGACAATGATGGGACAGATCTGCAGAGAAATTTCTACAAACATCAAAGAAAAAGAGGTTGTTGTGTATATGAAACACATAAAGACGTTCACAAGGACCTCACATTGGTCCAGCCAGGCATATTATGGTGTGGACAAAACCTGGACAAAGAGTGGAAAGTGAAATGTACAGAGCCGGGGCTATTGTCTTGTATATGTGGGCGTGGATCTCACTGTACATAATTTATACGCTGCCATCGCCCAGCTTTGGTATATAAGAGGGGAAATGACTGGCGTTAGGCTGACGATGCTGGAGTTACGAATAGAGGTCTTGTTGGGGGACTGAAAATGAAAACGATGGGGTTATCCTCAAATCCAATCAGCTATAATATGGAGCAGACATAACTTTCTAAATCGTTATTACAAATCGAATTGCATGATTATGCCAAGAAACCGAATATACGTCATCATTGCAAATGCATATACCATGACTTGAGCAGTAATTTTCTTTATCCAAGGTATAACTTGCTACATTACTAGGTTAAACGATGGTCAGTGTTACCAATGTCTTTCTCACTAGACTATTCATGCTATTGTGTTCAGAAATGCCCCCATGGTAATCGGTGCTTTTACCATGGTAACCTATTGAACCCCCTGTGTCACGCGCACACAAACACACGCACGCACACATAGGTACGCTTACCCATTATACAAGTTGAAGTAGTCAGACAACATCATATGAGTATGACAGATGCAGGGATAGGGATCATTAATAGATTACCTACTACTACTACTACTACTACAAAACGTTATAGCGGACGTGCGGGCATACAACAACCATGATGTACCTACCCTATAGACAAATCGATAGAGTTTGACAAATAGCTAGCTAGGAATATTATAGATTCAGTGTGAGGGGGGTATCAGCTGTGCTTTAGGTCAACTATAGATGTACCTAATATAGATGTACCTATATCGGTTCGGTTACAACTATCTAGCTATGGGGGTTTCTCGATCATACAGCACCAAGGTATGAATAATCAGATGGAAATCAAAGTGGGGGTGCAATTTGTGTTTCCTTTGATCATCGTGGCGAGCTCCTGTCTTATTCCTGAGCTGAATCAAACTAATTTTCGTGATTACATAATTGGGAGATTAATAACCACTTCAAAGAATGCCATATCAAAGATGTGAAATTTTCCGGCATTTTTATTCTACGAATCGGGCGGATAAAAATGAAATTGACGAATCACATTCTGAATATCCCACATGACAGATCTAGCAATTCACTGGGAAGGGAGGATCGCTAGATGATAGAAAATCATAATTGTGACATATTATCTCACTGGCACAAATTCTAAATCATCCATGGAACAATTCTATCTGAGATGGAGTTGTTCCGATAGGTGATCGCCAAAAACTATTCTTTTGGTTTAAAAACAGAAGAGAGACTCTGAAGAAGGTAGGCTCTCTCCAACTTAACCCTCCGTATATACTCGGAGCTATACCCTCCACTAAGTGAACAATTGAGCGAGCACTTTAGGCACTTCCACGGTTTGTGGCAATTCACCGCGCTCACACACAAACTCACGAAGTTTCTCTTTGATGTGACATAATCCATTTGATGTGTGACACAATGTGTGTGACATATCCATTATGGCCGAATGCGGGCACAAGTCTATAACGTAGGCATTCTACTATACCGGATCTGAGCCCAAGCGAGTTGTATGAAATACAATGAGTTGAAATGGGGATTTTAACTCTTAAAAACATTGACAAAACATTGACAAAACCAAATCTTGAAGCCAACACATGTTTGGGGATATATTGAAAATGGACAGAAAGCCTACGCGATGTTGGGGCAAGCGTACTATATAATACCTATCACGCAAGCTCATACAATAGGGCGACACATGTCTGCCAAAATAGGACTCATGATATATACTGAGTGACAGGTCCAAAACACATACACACATACCAAGAAAATGATTGTTAGCGCCCCACGTATCATTCCCTCCACACACACACCCACACACACAC